>JAUOBV010306468.1:0-18810 GCA_032360425.1 Rubia occidens | reverse complement strand
AGCCTTTGCTTTGTTAAATTTGATTAGTTCAGAATCAGAGTGATCATTGTCATAGGCTATTTCCTGTACTCTAAGGACCTCCTCAGCATTTATAACATTGTTATGAACATTTCCAAAGACTTCTATGTTCCAGATTTTTAAAACCTTTTTTAACCTAAGAAGTTTTAGGTAAAATCCAAGCATTCCAGTTTCAGTAAGTGGAATACTCCAGTTGGTTTTAATTACCTCAAGAAATGAGTCTCTTTTAAACCAAGTGTTAATAAATCTGAAAGGTTTGGGAACTGATTTGAGATTATTATCAATATTAAACAGCAATGGACAGTGATCACTGGTCTGTTTATTTAAAATCTGTATTGAGGAGTTAGCAAAAGTAGTGTTCCACTGAGCAGTGCATAAACCCCTATCTAATCTCTGTATGGTAGGATGTCTTAGCCTACCATTTGACCACGTGAAGGAGTTACCTACTGTATTAATCTGATACAAAGCCATAAGATTAATAAAGGAAGAAAAATCTCTAATGCTTCCTAGGTTGGGAGTACAGGGGCCTTTATATTCATCGACTGAAGCAATAGCATTAAAATCACCGATGAAAAAGGTTTCAGCAGTAGAAATGCTACTAAGGTCTTTCCATAGATCCAATCTACCTTTCCTAGTTCTCAATCCATAGATAAAAACAGCATTCATTGATGCATTAAGACTGTGACTAAATATTGAGACATGTATAAATTGCATGTTATCCGAAATTAAAGATACATTGTGACAATCTTTCCACATAAGCCAGATTCTTTCATTATCAGAACAGAGGAATTTTTTAAATTTTAGAGCAGACATATATCTCAAACATTCCTGATTATGGTGCATAGGCTCAATAATGCAAATGAGGTTGATTTTATGATTCATCACAAGTCTCAGCAATCTGTCAATTGAAGTATCCATTCCTCTGATATTCCACACAAGCAATTTGATTTTAGAGGGTTGTGATGACATTAGAAACTTAATTTATGGCTTTTTGTAGAGGATCTAGTCATTATCCTATTTAATTGAGTGAAGTAGGTCTGAAGGCTAGGACTTTTTAGAGCAGTTTTTTTCTTTGAAGGAACAAGTACCTTACTTACCTGAACCGTGGAGTTGTCAGATACCCCTACCTCACCTTGGTCTGTATCCTGTCCAGAAATCCTGATTTCTGGATCAGATTGATTCACCAATGTCATTTCGGTTTCCTCATCTAGCAAGGGCAGAAATCTATTTCCTCTATTTTTCTGCTGAGAGTAGAAAAAACAGTTATCTTGTAAAAGATAATCGTCAGTGAAAGAAGATTTACCTGAGTTAATGTCCGAGTCATCCTTAGCAAAGTTCACAAGTCTTACAGGTAAATCATCAGAGTTTAATGTTTGAGAATATTCCAAATCATTGATTAAAACTGATTCAGGGACCAATGGGTTTGAAATAGTAGTTTGAGCATTAAAGTCTAAATTATCTGAAGCTAAATCAACATCAATGACTTTATTGGCAGAAAGATCATCCAAGACCACATTAGCCTTAGTAGGCAATATCACTGAAACACTAGGAACAACCATTGAGTTTGTAGAAACATTTTTATTACTCTGAGTTTCCAATATTAGTGAGCCAAAACTATCCTGTTTAGTTTGATTAGTTACCTTTTTCCAGACCTGAGCAGTAATAGTATTCTCCTTCTCCCGGAGGGAGACACCCGAAGAACCAATGTTATCAACATGTATACCTTGCTTGAGGGGATGTGTGTATTGTGGAATCAAATGATCAACTACTTCCACAGGCTTAGATACAGAAGTAGCTAAAGGAAGCGTTGAGGTCAGCTCACTAGGTTCAGAAGGCCTTTTTGCTCTAGTTCTTTTAAGTTCCGGATGTAAGTAGATACAGATTGAATCTTCATGTCCAATAGTTCTACAATGATGACAGTAACTAGGCAAATCTTCATACTCTATAAGCAATTTGGCTACATTCTCCTCATCAATACCCACTCTAATGAACTGGTGCAGTTTTTTCCTAACATCTACTTCAACACACAATTTAATGGCAGACGGCCTTGTTAAAGTAGATGTAGCTAGATCCATCTTAATGAAATTGCCAATTTGATTCCCCATTGCTTGAATCATAGTAGTATTATAGAAGAAAAAAGGTACCTTTCTAATGGTGACCCACACCGGCACAATAGAGGACTCAGTGTCCGGTGAGAAATCTATAGTCCATTTGAGGACCTTCATAATTGAACCATGAAATGACCATTGCCCTTTAAGCCAGCATCTTTGGTAATCCTCTATCTCTTGGAATCTGATTAAAATATGCCTGTAGTCAATTGATCCCAATTGAAACTGACCTTTGAATCCAACCGATTTGAAAGCCTCGTTCAATATCTCCATCGAAGGTTTTCCCCTTGGAAACTTCCCAATTAGCGCATTTTTGTAGTGGGAGGCGAGCTTCACTGCATCTTGACGGTTCACTATACATGCTATTTCACCTTTGTATTGAGTAATTGGAGTTATCTCTGGGTTTGTAGGCAAGGAAGCAAACAGAGGTGGAGGTCTATTTGCCAGAGCTTGAAGAAAAGTTCTCCCAGGGGGAGCCCCGCCGCGAGTCAGCGGAGGCGCCGCCATAGGCAGCAGGGAAGAAATAGCCGTTTATGACCGTTGCAGGTCTACAGAGGCAGCGATGAGTATAGGAAATCACAGTGAAAAGGTTGAAAAGCCGTTCGAAGTAACGGAAGATACTAGAGAGAAGGGAGAGCGATGAGAGAGAAGGATTTTGGTGTTTAATTTGTTGTTTAAGCTTTTTTCAATGATTATAGATCTATTAGTCTTTGTAACTTCTATAAAAATATTATGTCAAAGCTAATTTCTAAAAGGTTAAAACCACATCTTGACTCAATAATCGGCCCCGAACAATCTACATTTACATTACGTAGAGAACTAGCTGATAATGTTTTATTAATGCAAGAAATCACAAATTTCTTGCATTAAAAAACAAAAGGTCATAACATGACTATCAACATAGATATGATGAAGGCCTTTGACAGAGTATCCTGGCATTTTCTAAGTAAACTACTGAATAAAATGGGTTTCTCTAAACACTTTACAAAACTAATCATAGGCAATATAAGCTCATCCTTCTTCTCAGTACTAATTAATGGCACTCCTAATGGTTTCTTCCAAGCCTCCAGAGGATTAAAATAAGGAGATCCTCTCTCCCCTAAACTTTTCATTTTGATGGCTGAAGCTTTCTCTAAAAGCTTGAATTTCCTTTATCAATACTCAAACATCAGCCCCTATAAACTCTGTTCATCCATGATCAAAATCTCTCACCTTTCCTTTGCTGATGGCATAGCAACATTCATCCAATACTCAAAAAAAGGAATACAAACCTTGATTGGCTTTCTAAAATCTTATGAATTAGCAACTGGCCAAAATATTAATTTTGAGAAATCACCTCTTTCTCTCTCAAAACATACACCAGTCCATACTGTATCATTAATCAAAAGTGAGACAAATATGAAGTTGGGAACTCTACCTTTCAAATATCTTGGATGTCCAATTTATACAGGAAGATCAAAGAACTCCCACTTTCATTCTCTCTTGGGTAACGTTAACACAAAAATCCAAACTTGGCAAAACAAATCTTTAACTGCAGCTGGAATAATAATACTAATAAAACATGTTTTATCATCTATACCACTGCACTTAATAACAGTCCTCAAGCCAACAAAAAATATCATTGAAAATATTCATAAAATGATGTCCAAGTTCTTTTGGAATCCAAGTAACTCAGACAAGAAAAAGAGAAGAATCTTGAAATCATATCAGAAACTAAGCTATCCCTTAAACGAAAATGGCATAGTTCTTAAAAACCTCCACATAATGATTAAAAGTTTTTCATTGAAATTATGATGAAACTTCAACAAGGTAAATCTTTATAGGCTAAATTCATATGGTCTTTTCCAGAACATCATAAAAACCAAGAACATGGAAAAGGATAATTGAAGTTAATGAAATATCTCAACAAAACACACCCATCCAAATAGGCAAAGGAGATATTTCATTCTGGAATTCAAATTGGACTGGAAACGGTTTATTATCTAATTTTTTAAATTCAGATACTTCACAACCCTTACTAGATTTAACAATGGCAGAGTTCTTAATAAATAAACTCTCTCACACTTAGATCCTAAAAATTTTGTTGCACATGACATATTACAACTCTTGGGACAAACAACTAATATCTAGTAAGGATATAAAGATAAGATGATTTGGAAACCAACATTTAATGGACAATTCTCTACTAAATCGGCCTATGAGATTCTCATATTTAAGAAACAGAAAATCAGCTCATTTAGATATCTGTGGTCTTCATACTTGCCAAAAAATCAATTTTTTCAGCTGATTACTCAATAGGTTAATTGCTCTACCGGACATTTTTGAAGATTTCAACTTCCAAATGCCATAAAAATGTCTTTACAGCAAAAATGATGTTGACACCTTGCACCACATCTTCTGTAGCTGTCATTAAAGAAAACTTGGCAAACTGTATATCAAGTTTTCTAAATACAGTCTCTAGACTTTTTCTTTTTATTGGACATGTTTTATTTTTAATGGCATCTAAACATCCCAAATCAAGAAGCTAATAATATAATAAAGTTAATTTCGTGCTTGATCACTTGGTCCATTTGGTGTGATAGAAACAAATCATTTTTGATAATCAAACACCAAACATAAACTCTGTTATTAAAAACATCCTCCCCCTTCTAAATGACATTCTTTTAAACAAATAATAATAATTTCTATTGGAAGCTAACTAACAATATCCCTAACGTGAATAGGATTGTAAAATGGAATCTTCCTGGGAGTTATAAATTGAATACAGATGGATCTATATTACAAAACGACAGGACAGGGATTGGTGTTATACTCAGAGACTCTAATGGTTCAGTAGTTGTAGCTCTAGCCAAAACCATTTCAAATCGCTCCTTACTTCAAGTAGAAGCTGCAACATTACAATATAGATTTCAACTCACAATCCAACACGACACATCCTTGAAGAGAAGATGAAGATGATAGAACCATGAACCTGTACTGGAAATATCAGACACATCAGATCACTTCTCTCGAAGCTCAACTTCAGGATGCAACACATCTACCAGGAAGCCAATAGTGTAGCCGATGCTCTAGCCAAATTGGCAAGTTCTTCAAAGATAAATAAAGTTTTTTCTTATGCAGATCTGCCCAAGGAGTTTCAAGAAAAGATTGTGTTGGATGTTGCTTCGGTTCCATATGTTAGAACATAGTTTCTGTGTTGTACATTTTCTTCCCACGTTGTAATAAAACTCTAAGTCTCTTTTATGCTTTCAAGTTTTTGATCTGAGGTCCTCTAGTTCATTAGACTACATGTATTCAGGACCTACATGTTTTTATTCTCCAGAGGTAAGGTATTATGTCCCCCTCTTTTGGTAATCCTTTATTTTAATCTAATAAACAGGTTGGAGTCCGCCAAACCCCCAGCATAACAGTTGGTACTTTATTAAAAAATATCGATATAAAATAATGAACATTGATTTATAAACTGTGAGGCCTAATTATTTTATAGTCCAATAGCTTTGACATTAAGATTTTGAGACATATGGAGCAGTACTACGTACAATACGCAAATTGATTAAATACCAATGAATGTGGCTGAACTCATGTTACACACTCACTCGTCACTAGAAAATTTTGTATGTGAGAGAATTAAATGTGTAGATGATAGATCATTAATTATTTGAAAATTGTCAAAATATAAAATATTATTAATGATGTGTTAATTTTTAGGAGAATTTTTAAGAGAAATGGGTGATTTGTTAAACATGTGGCAACATATGATCTTGCCCGATATCTACACAAAAATTTCCCCACACTCAAAATTTTCTGCACCGTCTTATTTTAAACTGCTTATTTACATTTTGGAAGTCAAATATGATACACTTTGATTCTAAATATAAATTAATATTCCATCCGTCCCACAATAAAGTTCCTATTTTCCTTTTTAGTCCGTCCCACAATAGACTTTATAAATCCACTCTTTCCTTTTTTGGAAGTAGGAAAAATTTACCTAAAACATTCTCATGATTAGTGTTACATCAGCTAAACCCCATATGATTCACCTAAAATTCCTAATTTAAACCAAACTCATGTGACAAAATGGAGCCACATCAGCTTGGAAAAAAGATTGAGCCAAAAGCAATTATGAAATTTAAATAGGGATGGAGGTAGTATATAAATAACAATCATGTCATGTGAGATAATGTTATATTTTTCTTAACATATATTTTCTAAATGTCAATTTTTATGTGGTATTATTATAAGTAACTAGAGATATTTACGGTCAAACATGCTCAATGAAAATTGTAAAAAATTAAATAAGTAATTTAGAGTGGGACAGAGAGAATATGTAAAAAGCTTTGTTTTTTATTTATGAATTTCTAGATAGGGAATGGTATCAAGTCGGTTTAATCAATTTTTAGTTTATTTGGTTTTACCACTGAAAAACTCAAAATCAAAACCGATCCAAATAACACGACAAACCGAATTTGGAACTCGATTTTGTTTTGAATTCGGTTTCAAACTGAATAAACTGAATTCATGTGAATTTTTTAAAACAATTACTAAAAATATATAACTTAATTTAAAATTCTATTAAAAATATGTAATTTAATTTCTACATTAAACTAATGTGTTGAAAATAAAAATCTCACAACAGTGAAAATTCAACCACAACAATTTTTGAATCCCATTTAATATTAATTATCAATAAAAATTATTTTTTTAGTCAAACAAAAAATTAAAACAAAAATTATTGGCCACTCCACCGCTATGTGGAGTTCAAACAGGTATAGAGGTTGATGCAACTTAACAGGGGAAATTACAAATGTAATATGATACTTTGTCCAACCAATGAAGGAAGTCCTTCTTTGCACCTATTGATTTTCTTCCGCAACTTGATAAGTCCATCGAGAACGATCTCGGCACTAGGTGTGATAGAATTTAAAACGTATAAATAATTGTGGTTGTGTGTATTCATATATATATATATATAGTGAGTACAAAGGGTATACAAGGTAGAATCATACATGAGAAAAATATTTACAAAACCAATCAGAAAGGGTATTCCTTTCTTAACCTGATTCTAATTGATTTACAATTCTATTAACCCCCCTTCCCCCAAGCGAAGTATGGGAATGCTCGCAACACAAAGCTTGGAACACAAGAACTGAAACGGAGGACAAGATAGAACCTTTGTAACGATGTCAACAGACTATTGGTCTGTGGAAACATGAGCAACTTTGAGCTTGTTAGAAGACTCCATCTCCCGCACAAAATGATAGTCAATATGAATGTGCTTAGCTCTCTTATGCTAAACCAAATTCTGAGCAAGCAAGAGAGAACTATTACTATCACACAGCAAAACAGGAAGTACACGAGTCGATACATGTAGATGACGAAGTAAATTCATCAAACAAGCTAGTTCCACAACAGTATTAGCTAATGCTCGGTATTCTGATTTTGAACTAGAACAAGAGACTGTAGGTTACTTCTTAGCATTCTACGAAATAAGGTCTCCACCAAGAAAAATGACATAACCACAAGCGGACGAATTCACAGAAAACTGAAGACCATAGTGGAGAGTACCACGTACACAATGCATAATTCGAGTAATAGCCTGGTAATGGTCATCAGTAGGAGCCTGCATGTACTGAATGAACGTATTCACAGCATAAGACAAGTCGGGACGTGCAATCAACAAATACTGTAGTGCACCAACCAAAGAATGATAATGTGTGGATTTATTTGAATGGTTTACATGGAGATAAATCTGCAAAAATGCTACAAAAAGGTAGCAACCGGCGCCGAATCCTGCATTTCAGCACGCAATAAAATGTTTTTGGCATATCTGGCCTGACCAAGGAATAAGCTATCAGATGTACGAACAACCTCCAAACCTAAAAGATACTGTAAAGTGCCAAGATCGGTAATCTTGAATTCCTGATTAACATGATTAATAAACTTCCGAATGAGATGACCATAATTCCCAGTTAGAATAATGTAATCAACATAAACCAGAAAATAAATAAAAGAGACACCCTGCGAGAACACAAATAAGGAGGTATCGGCAGAACTGCAAACTGAACTCATGCCAACTAAAAAAGTATTGAAACGTTGAAACCAAGTATGAGGAGCTTGTTTCAAACCATAAATGGCCTTGCGTAGACAACAAACATAATTAGGATGCATCGGGTCCTTGTAACTAGCATGCGGCTCCATATAAACCAAGGAATCAAGAACACCATTTAAAAATGTATTTTTAACATCAAGCTGTCGTAAAGGCCTCTAGTGATAGCAAGAGATGAAATAGTAGGAACAGTAGAACCTTTTACCACCGGACTAAATGTATGATCAAAACCAAAACTAGGTAATTGTGAAAAATCTTGAGCAACTAACATGACTTTGTACCATCAAGAGAGCCATCGAACTTGTATTTTAAACGATACACCCATTTTGAGCCAACAACACTAACATGTGGATGATGCAGAACCAGTTCTCACTTCTGTTATTCGTGAAGAGCAGCCATCTCGGAGTCTATAGCAGCAACCCTGTCAGGGTCCTTACTAACAAAGTGATACTACAAGGCTCAGTCTTTGCAAACAACAAACTCAATAAAACAAAAATATCATAATCGAAAAAATATTTGTACTGTAGTGAACCAGTGTACGAATGTGTAACCATCGAATGTATGGAAGAGGGATCCGCAGTCGGAGAAGGCTCAGATCTAGAGCCAAACACAAAATCCAAGGAATCGGGCGTTACCTGAAGAGGACTCGCCAGAGGAGTCGTAATTGCAAGAGGCGTTAGGGCTGGTGGCGCATATGGTCGATGCGCGGCCGAGGTGACCGATGCGTGAGGCTAACGCGCGACCTAAGTGGCTGTCGAGTGCATCGGCGGTGGTGGCGATAGTGGTGGCCACGCTGGCTATTGTCAATTATGCTGCTGGTCACCCCGTGACAGATAAACACACTTTTTTTTGAAGAAATTTAAACTTTTGATGAAATGTGAAATCTTCTAAAATAATGGGTGGTTCCAAAGTACGAGTATCTGGAAAAATGATAAATCTATAAATCTATAATAGTGCCAGTACGGGTAGCTGAAAAAATGACTCATCAAATCTAGAATGACGTTGAGCACGATAATTATTTTGATATTTAGTGGTTAAAGCATCCATACCTGAGCAACACTGACCATTTCTTCAACTGCTGGCATTGCAGAAGGAGTCAGAGATGAAAAAAGAGCGGCTTGGACTAGATGGTCTGTCTCAATCTAAGTATCATGAGTAGCGGCAGCCTCAGAAGCCTTAGGACCGGGTTCCTTGGAAGCCAAGCTCGCAGGAGCAGCCAACATGATATTTGAATGAACCATCAATGTAACCAATTTACTATACAGTTCGTAAAACAGAAGTAACCTGAGTTCACTAGTGAGAGCAGTCGGAACCATCTAACTTGATGGTGATGCAGTTGATAAACGATGGCAGTGTAATGGTCGTTGTCAGGAACAAACATGAATAGATCCAAGCACAAAATAAAAATGAAATCGCACCAAACATACATAAACTTGTGAATGACAATGGACGGAAGATTTAACGATTGTGCGTGAATGGAGCAGCAGAAATGGCAGAGATCGGTAACATCAGAGGACCGATCGACGGAGCGTGGCAAGTCAGGGATAACGCGTGTGATCGGCAGTAGAGATGCGTGAGGGCGTGTACGACGACATTGGATGGTTTCAATCGGTGATCACCAGCAAGCAGGGAAGCATCGGCGGCGGTTGGCCAAAACAAGGCTAGTGGGCACGACCTTTGATCGGAAAATATAGGGAGAAAATTATGAAATTTTTGGAAAAGCCAAAGAATATTTAGAGAAACCTAAACGATACCATGATAGAATGTAAAAACCACAAATAATTTATGGCTGTGTGTATTCATATATATAGTGAGTACAAAGGTATACAAGGTATAATCAGATATGGAAAAAGATATAAACAAAACCAATCACAATGGGTATTCTTTAATAAAACTGATTCTAATTGATTTACAATTCTATTAAGGTGGATAATCGAGCACATAAATGTAAACTGGACAATCCAGTCACAACATCTGACAACAAAGTATGAACAATCACTATAAGAAAAATGACCTATTATTTTACCCCCTTTACCTCGGTTTTTTGGATTAGGTGAAAAACCAAGGTAAAAGATCTTTTACCACAGTTATTTTTAAAAACAAAGTAAATTTTTTATTTACCACGGTTTTAAAAAATCAAGCTAAAAAGTACTTTATACCTTGATTTAAAAAAATTCAAGGTAGAAAGTTTGGAATGACCGACGGCGCACCTATTTCTCGCTTACCAGCGTTGGTTCGTGCGACCGGCATCTCACGTCACCATAACAGACATGAATGGCCGACATCGCACGCCTTTCTCACTTACCGACATTTGTTTGTGTTTGTGACCAAAGTCGCTCGACCTTCCTGCAGTGATAATATGACCGACGTCGCACTCATTTCTTGTTTACTGACAACGTTTAATTTTTTGACCGACGTCGCACGTCTTTTTCACTTATGGACGTCAGTTGTATTTGTGACCGATGTTGCATGACCCTCTCGCGTGCATGAAATGACCGACGTCACATTTCTCGCTTACCAAAGTAGATAGTCTTTGTGACCGAAGTCGCACGTGTCTCTCGCAAACACGAGCCATATTCACATTCAACATTTGTCTTTGGTAATTAATAATATTGTTTTATTTATTAGTATATGAATGGTTAGATAATACCTTTGGGTTGCACCATTTATATATATATATATATATATATATATCTTAATAATGTAGTTTATATTATAACAAAACTAAAATTTTTATTTTTTAATATTTTATACAACTCCATTTCTTTTGAATATTTAAAATATTTTATAACTATACTTTTAAATATGATTTTATGTTAGTAATACATGATCGAAGTCGAATATCAATAACTAAACTTCATTTTTCACCAAATAAAATATTATACACTACATATTCATAATTATATACAATAAGTAGAACATAAAATAAGTAGTATATGAAATTTTACCCGGATAAAAATAGAGTTTATTTATTAATATTCGACTTCCATCACATATGACTCGAACACTTCATTTAATATATTTTTATTTGGCAAGTGGCTAATTCCAAGGGTGTCACGTGGGAAAAGTGCATGGTTAAGAGTTGTTCTTTTTGTAAAATGTATACTTGTATAGATTATGACTTGATGTTTTATAAATAAATATAAATAATTTAAATTTGACCTTAATCAATCATCGACCTTTCATAAATAAATACTAATGAAAAGGTTATGGAAACGACTACAGAACGGAGATAAAACTTGACTTTTCATATATAAGCTTTAATAAAATAGTTTGACTTTAAATAATCAACGGTTAACCCTTAATTTACTTTTCATATATAAACATTTATGAAATGGTTTTTTAACCGATAAATGGTCAACCTTATTTGGCTTTCCATATACAAACACAAATAAAATGGGTTGCCTTTAACTAATCAACGGTCAACCCCTACTTGACTTTCCATACATAAATACTAATGAAAATGTTAGAAATTAACTAATGAACACCATTTCACTCACCAAAATAATCTGCAAACTCTAATGATGAAATTAGCACAGTAGCAGGCAGAGTCGATCCCACGATGAGTGGAGAAAAAACTATAATAAAATCCATACTATTATAAAATAGTTTTGGTGTAGCCACCACGCCTTGATTTTCATGATTTTATCTAAACCTAATAATGCAAACCAACAAATGCAAACTAACATATCTAAAATCTAGAAAAATATATGAAGAATGTAATCTGCTCGGAATAACTCACATTGGTTAAACATTGATCATAGACACAATGATAAATCAATTCATATGCATCTATCAGTTATAGGAAAGTTGGCACGCTTAACCTCCCCAATTCTTTCTTGCTTTGTCGACAATTGATCAATTACAATTAATCAGTTATTTCTCTTACCAAGATGCCCCGGAAAGTATTCGCTAAACAAAATACACACCTCGATAGCATTAAGAATCAAAAGAAGCTGATATAGCATTTACCAAAGTAAAAGGAAGTAGTAATGCACACTTAATTGTTCCTCATCTTGCTATTACAGTCCTAGCTAGTTAGCTATTTTTCACAAGAACTCGCTACTTACTAACCCCTTTCAATGATTACTTATTGATGGAATTAGATAGAAATATCCCAATAATATTCAAGTTGATCAGAATTAAACATATCAAGAATAAATTAAACCAAGAACACTCAAAAACACATAAAATTCAATTATAAAAATAAGTAGGGCTCACGATTCATGAACGAATGCTTGATATTTCATGTCGATATAAAATAAGCTAATCATTTTAATTAAATAAAAAAACAAAGATTTATATAAAAACAAATCATGGTTATCGAAGTTAAATAATAAATAAACAAACCAACCAGGAATTGGATGCTTCGCAAAAATATGCTGATGAAACCAAATAATTATGCCGTCGAAAATCAAACAAACTAACTAAGATTTTTGTGAACTAAAACTATTCCTATCTCTGTGTTCGTATCTGTTTCTTGCGAACGCTGAGTTATATGTATACCCACTTGCGCAGCCAAGAGACTACCTTGCAAATTCAAATCTAATTCTAACTCGGATTTTTCGTATATCAAAATCTATTCTAACTATAATTAATTAACTTTTAAAATCAAGAAATTTCAATTGGAAAGATATAATACAATCCTGGAAAGTGAATATCTTTAATTTCTTCAAATCCAAAACTCTTCAATAATTCATTTTTCAACCTATAACTTCAGCAATTCTACTTTTGCCTCTATTCCTCCATCCCTGGAATGATGTCTTGTATATAAAATAAAAATATTTTCCATTGGAGCACATCGCCACATTAAAAACCTTAACCTGGAAAATTCAGTGAGAAAAAACCATCGGTTAAGGAAAAAAGAGTACAATGTATAGCTCTCTCTTAATTCTTTACAATCCATGAATTCTTGCACCAAAAACACCTAAAAGTGAAAATCATATCTCAATAAAATCACCATAATCCCACAAAATATGAACACAATAATACTATTACTGTAAATAGACTTTGAAAGATGCACAATGCTTATAGAGACTCTAATATAGTTGGGGAGTGTCCCTCAAATGGCGATAACAGTTAACTCCTGCATCAAGCTATAACAATCGTGGGACTTAAGCCCTTCCAATTTCAGCTCTTTGATGGACACACATTTGCTTATGTTAGATGAGTACGTAGATTTCTTTTAATACCCTTCAATGTTTCACATAAATGTTTCTTCTCATCAGTCGACATAATGTAGCAAGCTCGGGGCAGGAATGTTTTCCCACCCTCTACAACTAGGGATAGATCATTCTTCACTCCCTTTTTTTCCATGTCAAGAAGTGACTTCAAATCGTCCTTCGTCAGCCTAGAGGTGTGTTAAGACATCTCAATCAAGCTGTCGAAAACGTTCTTCTCTATATACATCACATCAAAATAGTGCCTCACATCCAGATTCTCAAAGTAAGGTAGGTTGAAGGAACTATTCATTTCTTCCAACTTCCTCCATTCAGAGTTTTCCTCTGGTTCTTACCAAAGTCTTTGTCACTAAATCTCAATAGTTCATAAATGTCCTCTCTCGTAATAGGTTGCAGAGGCAAGCCTTCCTCGTTCTCCCAACCGAACTACTTTTTTGCTCTATGCCACGGGTGATTTATTGAAAAGAACTTTCTATGACCAAGATATACAGTTTTGCTACCATGCTCAAACTTTGTAAAACTAGTATTATTTTCACACACTTGACATGCTTAGTGACCTTTCAGTGAACATCCAGGTTAATTTCGATACGCCGAGAAATCGTTAATAATACAAAACAACATTGATTTCATCTTGAATCTACCACCACGACCATTATATGTCCAGTTCCTTTTGCACCAAAGCTTCTACAGGTGCAAGATATACGTTCATGTCATTACCTGGTTGTTTAGACCTCAAAATCATCAATGACAGCTTAACATACTTTAGTTCATCGTTAACCAAGAGTTTAAATTGTAAATCACCAACATGACGGGCCACGAACTATAAGTACTACT
Source organism: Rubia occidens (assembly GCA_032360425.1). Classification (NCBI taxonomy): domain Eukaryota; kingdom Viridiplantae; phylum Streptophyta; class Magnoliopsida; order Gentianales; family Rubiaceae; genus Rubia; species Rubia occidens. The sequence continues at coordinate 4,564 of JAUOBV010306468.1, read as the reverse complement.
CAAATTTCCAAACGGGTTCATATCGTCTATCGATAGCCCTAGACGCGAGTTATATGGTTCATTGCCAAACTTTGAGAACATGTCATGAATCTTCTTCCAATGATCACCGTTTGAGGTGTGCAAGATAACATTGTCAATAGGTTTCAATCTGCCAACATGCCATGTCAGATGCTTAGAATCTTTCTTGTTTTCATACAACCGTTTCAACGAAGGAATTATTAGGATGTACCACGTAACCTTAGCTGACATTTTTTTCATCGCCTTTGTAACAACTTGACCACTCACATCAATATTGCAAGTCTTCGATTTGTACAGTGACTCATTATATACTTTGCAACTATCTCTAGCTTCATTCTCTTTTCCTCGGTAAAGCATACATTCATTTGGGAAAGAATGAATCTTTTGAAACTACTTTCCCATGGAACAAAATATCCTCTTAGCACTATAAACACCATCGGGCATAAGATTTTTGGCTGGGAGAAAATCATGTATCAACTGCAGCACTTCAGCTATTCCCTTGTCAGAGTGGCCACATTTAGCTTTCAAGTACATCATGGTAAGGGCCGAACTCAATATAGTTTGTTTCAATCTCATACAAAGGTGTTTCCTTGTCATTATACGTAGCTTGAATGACCTCCCGTCTACCGACAAACTCCCAAGCTACATCATTTGCTAAATCATCCAACTGTTTGTTGTAATCCATATGATCTGAAGCCCAGTCATATTCAACATCATCACTTACATTCCAAGCTTCTTAATGCAATCCACCTAGAATAGAATCCTTCGAAACCTTGGAATATTAAGTGGTCACGCAGACCACAGACCTACACATAAACATCATTTTTGGCATCTTTACAAGGGCTATAGATATATGAACAATTTCCCATCCTTCTATGGTTAGACGCCACCAAAATGAAATATTGAATAAGGTAAACATACACATACGGGGTTCTTAGATCGGCCTGGATTATACTTGGACGATCTATTATTATTTTGACACACTACCAAAAAATCTACAAGCGTTTAATAAATAAGTTCACTTGTGAATAAATAAACACAAAATATCTCAGTGAGGTGAAATGTTTAATACCTCCAATATGCGTTTTTTAGACTATCATTTAGGTACAATACCTCCAGCACACTCACAATTAGGTGTATCCCTTTCCAAATCTATGAACTAAAAAATGTGTGTACTGCTTTGAAATTCGGATGTTTATTAGAACATCAAAACTTAGATTTCGTTAATGGCCATATATCCACCATTCATGATCTTATTTGGAATGTGATCGACAGACAACATTTCCACCGCCATCCAAACACACTTGTTCCTAATTCGGAAAATAGAACCAACTGATTTGGGAATACCCAATGTAAGTTCCTACATCGATTACGAGGTCAAAAACTACTTTGTCTAAGGTGGAGTAATTTTACTACGCTCTAAAAGAAATAAAGAAAGCTGACTTATCTTCCGGATTCGTAACACAACACAAGATTTTCCATCTACATATCAACCATCTTTTGACTTCGAAATATGTACTAATATACGGTATTCGAGAAAAGCCGTTGGTCAAATACTCAATCCACGGTGGTTCAATATTAACCGCCGTTGAACATTACACATTGCACGGCGGTTAATATTTAATCACCGGTATTTTATTTCCACAGCTGTAGTTCGTAGGATTTTTCATCATATGGCATTTTCACATATCGTAAGTTCTTTAAATGATGGTTCCGGGTCAAAATTCCAACAACGCCGCGCAACTAAGCTATTAATGGTTGATTCTGCTGTAGTGTTTTGTGAATATTACTTCTTGGATAGATCCAAATATTTTTCCTTTTGTGACTTTGTAAGGTCCTTTAGTTGGCCTATAAATTGTTACCCAAATGATGAATATACATACACGTTCATATTTTACAATTTTCAATTCAATCATTTGTAGAATTTTGATTTTCGATGCGATTTAGTTTAAAGTAGAATTTCTCGATCCAAATTAGATGAATCAATATTTTGATACATATTAATATTTTACTATTACGATAATTTGTTAAATATTAAAATTTTAATTTAATAAGTCAATTATTTGAGTTTGAGTTTGAGTTTTCATTTCCTGTTTTAACCTTGTGTGGCTTAGGTGTTAGAAATTATGCTCACATGCACTAGTGCAATAGAACTATTGAAAGTATTTTGAAGACATGTCAAAAGGATAATTTTTCATTTAATCATATTTTATTGGCTTAAGATTATGCATTGTGTGTTGAAGAAGTTAATCTCATTATATCATGTGTAATTATTATTATTATATATATATATATATATATCATGGTTCTTGAACAATAATTGGGATGGTAAGATAAATTTGTAATATGTGGATCGATTGTGTTAGTAATTTTCAAATCCATTCGAATATGGATAAAATGAGTAATGTATAAAATAAATAACGGGTCAAATGGATATTTGAAAAATATGAATCGGATGGGTTCGGTTTACAAATTTACTCATATGGGTTAAAACTCACGGGATTTACCCATATGAGTCAAAAATAGGTTGAAACATGCGGGTTGAACGGATTTTAACCCGACCCATTATTTTCTCGACCCATTTTCACCCAATCTATTTTTAATCCGTCATAATACAAGTCAAAATATATCATAACCACATATATTTTAATTATCCATATCACCCGACTCATATTCGAACCATCATTTGTCACCAATTACAGTGAAGATGGTTATATTTCATGATTATCTTTTTTATTTAAATATTATTTGATAGTTTCTCACATTTTTACAGGATTTTAAGAATACAAATATTTGATTCAATTTAATCATTCAACTTCTTTCAAGAATTAGGTTTTTAGAATTCACTTTTAAAATCTAATTCAATCGGTACTAAACAAGAATATAAATACTTGGGTGAGACGGTCTCACCCAATCTTATAATGATATGGAGAGTTTAAGTACAATTATCTAAGTATAGCAAATAGTAAGACGAGAGGCTAGGCTACAATTAACAACAATGGAGCTGAAAAATAAGACCTAGTTGCAAACTAGGAAAATAGACTAGAAATGTGTCAAAATCCGGGTTATAACAAAAATTAGTCAAACCCAAATCTCCCTCTCCTCCCAAAATAACTATCAGATTCTCTTTGGAATCAGAGATACTAAACATCGGATTCAAGATCTCAAATTGGCGATCAAAACTCTGTAAATTGGCGCTACAGATTTGCGATCGAGCTCAGAAATCAAATTATGTAAATCTCAAATGTGAAAAAAATCGAATTTTAGCTTCAAAATGGGTGAATTTTGCTACTGAATGATCAAAGGAGAGTAAATTTAAAAGGTTCTACGATCTGCAAATGTGAATTAATTTTGGTAATTTGAAATTTAAAAACTTCTACAATCTGGAAAGGTGAAATGAGTGGTAATAAAAAAGAGAGTACTAATAAAAAAATGAGTTTATTATAATGTTGTCTAAAAAGGGGAAGAGATCAACGAAAAGATGTTTTTCCTAAAATTCCTCCTCGTCTCATATCATACCTCACAATCCATATTTCATTATACAATATATCACAATATGAAAATAATAGAAAAAATAAAAATAGAATTAAATAACATAGCAAAGGGTGAAAGGAAAGAAAAGATTCTCCATTTTGGTTGATTTTGGTCAACTGATTGACCAAACAAAAATAGAAATATAATAAAAAATAAATTGCATGAACTTAGATTTAGATCAATTATTTCTATCTAATGATTTGGACTAATCAATTCATCGATTTAGATTTGATCTGGTGTAAGAATAATAAAAAAGGAAGGGGAAAGAATTTTCAAAAAAGTAGAATTAATTCAAAACAAATTGGTTGGTTAGGAAAGGGTAGGTATATGCAATTGAATGAGCTATAACTAAGTCAACTCCCGCCGCATATGTTTTATTAATTGCTTCTCAAATACTATATGAATGTAAGATGAGTGGTTAGTTTTTCATTATGAAAGAAAGACATTTATGTGGAATAGTCAAAATTGCCCGATTATATATGCACTTTATATATGAACTAAATGAACTAAAGTTATATTTAGATATATTTCATTTATGCTCTAATTCTATGAATTTAGATAGTTATTTCAAGGTATGCATGTTTCCCTCTACCTCTTTCAAACTTTGACTGTTTATTTGTTTGGATATTTTTTCTTAATTTCATGACTTTACTAATTTACTTTCTGGTTCAAAACTAAGAAATCAATGAGTTTGTGGATAGAAAGTAAAGTAGATATTGAAGGAGTTCCATCGGTTCAATAATACTGTTAATTCAATTCCTTGAACCAGAAGTTTTTAGTTATTTCAACTGAACAAATTCTAGCAATGTAATAAGAAAGTTCTACGTCATTAGATGATTCTGCTGCAATTTATGGAATTTTGTAAGGAGGTCTAAATTCACCACCGTTGGAGATGATTTCATCCCTGCCACAAGCAAAACTCACTCCCTTACCATTAAAATCATAGGTCCGATAACCTTCTGGCAGCTATGGAAGAAAAAATATCCTTTTATCTTTGACAACACTCATCTAC
>JAUOBV010306467.1:0-29051 GCA_032360425.1 Rubia occidens | reverse complement strand
TTCCATGACTTCTTGAACCCATTTCCCTTTTGCACCATGAGAACCTCTTTCTTGATCTCATTCTTGACACTTGGCTCGGCAGTTTTAAGCATCTCATGTAGCTCGGTCAAATTCTTCTCCATTCCATTAATATTATAATTCAACTTGAAAGCATCATAGCCCTCGGGAAGTGAATGGAGAATGATTTCAATGGAAAACTCTCGGCCATAAGGGAAACCAAGTATCTCTATGTTATCAAATAATCCAATCATTGGAGAACTCACTAATTGGTTATTGAAGGAATGGGCAATTACACCATGACTAGGTGTTTCTCTGCTTCTACATTTTCTTCCACCGGATGTGGTGACTTCTTCTAGCAATCAGCCTCCAGAAATGGGAAAATCAGGTGGAAAGAGAAAGGCACAAACAAAGGGAATCAGCTATGGCAAACAGAATTCCCCGACTACAACCCAAATACGAGATTTCTCGGTAGCTAAGCAACAAACTCATGTCAAAGAGCAAGACAATGTTCTTGAAGATCGGGAGGATCACAAATCAACTGAAAAACAGAATTGAAGCAGGGGAATAGGAGAAAGCAATGGGGATGATAACACCACCAAAATTATGCCAGTCGAACTCCACAAAGGGGGAGGTCACAAGCAAACCATAAGCAGCTCAAGGGAATGAGGGCTCAAAGATCCCATGGGGAGAAAAGAAGGATGAGGTGATGCCATGGGCTGCCCTCTTCGACCAAAAAGACCTATATGAGGTAAAATTCTACACCCATATTGAGATTGAGGGTTTGGTAATGGGGAAGATCTGTAAGGAAGATGTTGATAATAGTGTGAGGTCATGGGAATCAACAATAGTTTGCAAAATTTTGGGGCTTTCCCACCGTTTACTGTGATGAATGGGTTCTTTAGGAGAATTTGGAAACAGCACACCATAGTGAAAATATGGCTTGAAAAACCGGGGGTTTTCTGGTGAAATTTGCACTACAGACACAAACTGACCAGGTCTTAGAAAAGGGGGTTATTTTGTTCAATAACAAACCTGTTATCATCCAAAAGTGGACTAAGAACCTGGACTTGGAAATCCCTAAAACAGTACCTGTCTTGTTGCAGCTACCAAAACTTGAGGTGGTTTACTGGAAACAAAAGATCCTATGTACAATCCTAAGCTAGTAGGTGTACCCCTGAGGCTGGACATATCAACTAGGGAGGTAGAAAGATGGGACTATGCCAGGGTCCCAGTGGAGGTTGAATTGGGGAGAAAAATACCTAAAAAAATCCATTACTTGGATGAAAATGAGGTTATCCAGAGCCAGGAAATTGTGTGTGAATGGATGCCAATATAATGTAATGTTTGTTCTATGATTGGGCATGAAGGAGAAAAATGCAGGAAGATGGAGATACCAAGACCTCCCCAAAAATAAGTCTATGTGCCAATTACAAAAGCTATACCAGCAGGAGCTAGTGAGGACCAGGATCTTCTGGAGGAAAAAGGTAAATAAGGGGAGTTTAAAAATGACACAAGAAGGAAGGAAGAACTGAATAAAGACAACCACGAGGATCCTCACGTTAGAGCTGATAAATCAATTCCCCAAATGGCAAAATATAGTGAGAGGGGTGGTATTGGGGGAAACCTGTTTACTGTCCTTTGTGACCCCCCTTATGATAAGTAACATCTTAGTTTGGAATATAAAAGGGATAAATAGTGGGGTGAAGGAAAAACAGTTTAGAGAGTTTTGTTTATCCAACCAAGTTGGCTTTCTAGGCACCTTTGAAACAAAAGTTAAGAGAGAAAATGAAAAAAAAAAGTGTGGGGAAACATTGGGCTAAACAGGAGATTGGAAACTAATAGCTCAATCATTGACAGTGGCAGAATTTGGGTATCATGGAGAGATGATTACTTTCAGGTCAACATTCTGAGCTAAGGGGACCAGTGGATTGACATGGAGGTTCTGATAAAAGAGATAAACATGGACGGTTACATTACCATGATTTATGCCAATAGCCAGCAAAAAGATAGAAGTAGCTTATGGAGATTTCTGAAGGGGATAGTGCATGATGATAAACCTTGGCTGGTTTTGGGGAATTTCAACAACCCTTTGGGATTTGAGGATAGGATAGGTGGGAGTCCAGTTCAGCAACAGGAGCTGGATGAATTCCAAGCAGTGGTATTCCACCAACAATTATGTGAAAAGAAAATTGTAGGTCCTCTGTACACATGGTCTAAAAGGAGGAATGAAGATGGTAGAATCTATAGAAGGATAGATAGAGCTCTGGTTAATGGGGCATGGCTGGATCAATTGACAGACTCAATATGCCAGGTGATGATAAATGGAACCTCGGATCATATGCCTCTTGTTCTGAAACTGCACAATCATTAGATGAGGAAGTTAAGGCCCTTTAAATTCTTTAACATGTGGACCTTGTCCCCAAAGTTTGAAGCAACTTTGAAGGCTTTATGGGAGATGTAGGAGGTTACAAGTCTAACACAGCTGTATCGAAGGCTGCAAATGCTGTAAACCCCAGTGAAAAAAACTCAACAAAGATGAATTCTCAGATATTGGGAAAAGAGCTGCAAATGCTAAAGAAAGATGAGAGAGAGATCAAAAGGCCCTTTCTATGTATCCATCTTCACTACAAAAACAAAAGGAGAAGGCAGAGTGGAAAGGAAGCTAACACATTGGCAGAGGATGAATATAAATTCCTGAAACAGAGGGCAAAAGTGAGGTGGTTAAAGGAAGGGGATAGACCTACAAGCCTATTTTATGCAATGTTGAAGACAAGGATATACTCCAACCACATTGTTACTCTAATAGTAGAGGATAGACTGATTCAGGGAAGGGAGATGATTCAGGAACACATGGTTAGATTCTTCAAGGGTATAATGGGACAGGAAGACACACTTGACATGAAGATCAATACTGAAATGGTGGAAGGGGTACCAGTCATATCAGTACAGCAGCACGCCCAAATGATCAGACAAGTCTCAAGCCAAGAGGTGTTCCAGGCTCTCAAGAGTATCAAATCAGCAAGAGTCCAGGCCATTATGGCTATTATAGCCATTTTTCAAACATTCTTGGGCACTATTGGGGAGGGAGTAACTAAAGCAGTGTAAGGATACTTCAAAGGTGATCACATCCCTACCCAATTCAGTAAAGCATTGATTAGTTTAATCCCCAAAGTAACACAACCACAAAGTCTTTATGATTATAGGCCAATTTCCTGTTGTTCAATCATCTACAAAGTGGTGACAAAAATCTTATGTACTAGACTGGGGATGGTGATGCCCACACTGATCTTAAATAACTAGGGTGCATTTGTGAAGGGCAGAAACATAGTCCACAACATTCTGTTAACCCAAGAACTGATTCACAAGTACAATCATGGTGATCTGAAGCCTAGCTGCCTTATAAAAGTAGATATATCAAAGGCATTTGATAGCCTAAACTGGGAGTTCCTGTTCCAGTGGCTAAAAGCACAGAAAATGTCAGGGCTGTTCCTACACTGGATCAGAGGATGTGTCACCACTTCATCTTTCAGCATCTCAATCAATGGTATCCCTTCTCCAGCTTTTGATGGAAAAAATAGTAAAGCAGGGGGATCCACTGTCCCCCTTACTGTTTGTCCTCAGTATGGACTACCTTACCAGGATGCCAGACCAACAATTTAAGGCCAAAAACTTGGCTTCCACCAGAGGTTCCACAAAGTGGGGGTTCACAGCCTACTCTTTGCTGATGATCTACTCATATTTACTGCTGCTGACAACAAATCCCTGCATGGAGTGAAAAAGACTTTGCTAGATTTGAAGAGGACCACAGGCCTGGCTGTCAACGAAGGGAAATCCCAGATTTTCTTCTCAAACATGTTGGAGGAAGAAAAGGATATGCTACAAGACATACTGAAGATTGCAAAAGGAGAATTCCCCCTACAATATTTAGGCCTACCATTGAGCTATATCCAATGGAAGGCAACAACATGCAGCATTTTGTTAGAAAATATCACTGGGAGGCTCAAAAGATGGGATTCCATAAACCTTTCTTATGCTGGTAGAGTACAACTGGTTAACACAGTTCTACTGAGCATCACTGGTTATTAGACTAGTGTGTTCAACTCCCTGAAAGCATTCACAAAGAGATTGTGGAACAATGCAGGAACTTCATTTGGGGAAGAAAATAGGGAGAAAGATGATTTAATGCAGTAGCATGGGACACAATGTGCAGATCAAAAGAACTTGGAGGTTGGGGCCTGAGAGATCAATCTCTTTGGAACAAGGCATCTTTGTGTGGAATTGTTTGGGATATCTGTTCCAAGAAGGAAATCCTCTGGGTGTAATGGGTACATGCCTACAACATAAGAGAAAGCCTTTCAACAGCTATAAGGAGTCTGAGTCACACAGCTGGGGATGGAAAACAATCATAAGGCTGAAAAATCAGATGGCAGGACAGATTGAAGAATGTGTGAAAAGTAATGGAGGCTTTAGCATCAGGAGAGCTTACAACTTTCAGAAAGGAGGAACTCAGAAGGACTACATGGGAAGATTGTTGTGGCATTCTCAAATACAACCTAGGCATATGTACTTCCTGTGGATGCTTTTCAAAGGCAGACTAGCCACTGTAGATAGACTGGTAAGATTAAACATCATACCTTGAGGAGAATTATGTTGCTTCTGCCACAGAGAAAGGGAGGATGCCAACATTTGTTCTTTAAATTCCCCTTCACAAATGACATTTTTCAGCAAATGCAACTGGGAAAGACCTTCAACCTGAGGAATTTTAAGAGGAAACTCTACCAGTTTATGCTAAGGGGGAAGTGGAGTAAACTGCAGACATTCTCTACATCCCTATACCATTTATGGATTGAGAGAAATCAGAGGCTGCTACAAAGTAAAAACCAAGAGAAGGAGCTGCTGCTTCAAACGATCAAGACTGAATGTGAATGGAGGACAAAGGTGTAACTGTAATAGAAGTTGTGTGACCTGAGCAATTTTTGTATCTTGAAACTGTTTTCTTTTCTCTGTAACAGGCAAAGAGTAATGGCCTAGAGTATGTCATAACAATTATTCTGATCAATAAAGCCCAATTTCCGATCAAAAAAGTAACTCAATGATAAATTATGTTGGATCTTCATTGGCATTTAAAGATTATCCATTGGTCATTTGATAAATAGGTTCCTCACAAATGCATATTCATCTTGCACACTAATGCTTCTCAAGGTTAGTTTAAGATATTGCCAATATTTGTTCGTGGTAAGATTTCCCTGCATCATATTGCTTAAGTAATAGATTTTTTCAATCAAGTCCATGGTTGGAAAATCATACAAATAAAGCCCGACATTCAATATTTTACAAGTAGCAATCAGCCTGTTCTAGCATGTTCTCTATTCTTCAACTAGAGTTACTTGGATTCCCAATAGATTTTTGTTCATGTAATAGAGCCATTCTCCATTCATCAAGATAAAAGGTTGAATTTGAATACGTCTGGGTAAGACTACAAATGCCAATCACTATGCCATTTCCTCGGCTATGATGGTGTTTTTTTGGCCTTAAGGTTCTTCCAACCAACCTTGGTTTCATCAATAAGTTACTAATTGCTACTTTTGGTTGGATATTAGTTTGTGTTTAGGGATTCTCCATTAGTGCTTTTATAAATAGGCTCCTCACAATTGCATCGTCCTCTTGCACACCAACCCTTCTCATGGTTAGTTATAGATATTGCATATATTCATCCGAGGTTTCAATTCATTGCATCACTAGAACAAAAGGTTGGATTTGATTACATATGGGTAGGACAGCAGTAGCCCATTATTATACCTCCTCCTCGGCAGAGTTAGAAGATCCTGAGATAAACTAGGACCTTTGATTTTTAAAGATGTAGGATAAGGTGTTTTTTGGCCCTAAGGTTATTCCAACCAACCTTGGTTTCAAAAATAAGTAAGTCATTGATACATTATGTATGCCTAATTGGTATTTAAAGATTTTCCATTGGTCATTTGATAAATAGATTCTTCAAAAATGCATCTTCCTCTCGCACTCCAACCCTTCTCAACGTTAATATGAAATATTTCCAATATTCATCCGTGGTTATATTTCCTTGCAACATATTGCTTATATACGTGACTTTTTCAAAAAAGTACCATTTAAAAAGATATACAAACAAATCCCGGCATTCAATCTTTCCCAAGTAGCAATCAGTCGCTTCTAGCATGTTCTTGATTCTTTAACTAGAGTTACTTCGATTCCCAATACACTATAGTACATTTGATACAGCCATTCTTCATTATCAGGATAAATGGTTGAATTTGAATACGCCTAGGTAAGATCACAACTGTCCATCATTTTGCCATTTCCTTGGAAAAGTTAGAAGATCCCAAGTCAAACCCAAGCCTTTGATTGTTAAAGTTGTACGATAGGGTTTTTTTGGCCTTAATGTTATTTCAATCAACCTTGATTTCATCAATAAGTGAATCATTTCTATGTTAGATTGTTGATTAATAAGTGAATCTCGCACACTAATCCTTCTCAAGGTTAGTTCGAGATATTGCCAATATTCATTCGTGCTAAGATTTCTTTGCGTCATATTGCTTAGTTACGAGATTTTTTCAATAAAGTCCGTGTTTGGAAAATGATACAAATAAAGTCCGACATTTAATATTTACCAAGTAGCAATCAGTCTACTCTAGCATGTTCTATATTCTTTAACTAGAGTTACTTGGATTCCCGATAGATTTTTGTTCATTTAATAGAGCCATTCTTCATTCATCAGGATAAAAGGTTGAATTTAAATGCATCTGGGTAAGACCACGAATGCCCATCACTATGCCATTTCTTCCGCAAAGTTATAAGATTCTAAGTCAAACCCAAGCCTTTGATTGTTAAAGTTGTATGATGACGTGTTTTTTGGCCTTTAGGTTTTTTCAATCAACCTTGGTTTCATCAATAAGTTACTCATTGTTGCGTTGGGTTGGAGATTAGTTTGTGTTTAGAGATTCTCCATTAGTGCTTTTATAAATAGGTTCCTCACAAATGCATCGTCCTCTCGCACACCAACAATTCTTATGGTTAGTTAGAGATGTTGCATATATTCATCCAAGGTTTGATTTCCTTGCATCACTAGGACAAAAGGTTAGATTTGATTACATATGTGTAGAACCACAACCGTCCATTATTATACCTCTCACTCGGCGAAGTTAGAAGATCCCGTGTTAAATCTAGACCTTTGATCTTTAAAGATGTAGGATAGGGTGTTATTTGGCCTTAAGGTTCTTCCAACCAACCTTGGTTTCAAAAATAAGTAAGTAATTGATACATTATGTTGAAACTTAATTGGTATGTAAAGATTTTCCATTGGTCATTTGATAAATAGGTTCTTTACAAATGCATCTTCCTCTCGCACACCAGCCCTTCTCAACGTTACTTTGAGATATTAGAAATATTCATCCGTGATTAGATTTCCTTGAGTCATATTGCTTATGTACAAGATTTTTTCAAAAAAGTAAGCATTTGGAAAGTGATACAAACAAATCCCGGCATTCAATCTTCCCAAGTAGCAAACAGCCGCTTCTAGCATGTTCCTGATTCTTTAACTAGAGTTAATTGGATTCCCGTTACACTGGTTTTCATTACATACAGCCATTCTTCATTCATTAGGATAAACGGTTGAATTTGAATATGCCTGGGTAAGACCACAACATCCCATCATTGTGCTATTTCCTCGAAAAAGTTAGAAGATCCTGAGTCAAACCCAAGCCTTTGATTGTTAAAGTTGTATAATAGGGTGTTTTTTTGGCCTTAAGGTTTTTTCAACCAACCTTCATTTCATCAATAAGTTAATCATTGCTACGTTAGGTTGAGATTAATTTTTATTTAGAGATTCTCCATTGGTGATTTTATGAATAGGTTCCTCACAAATGCATCATCCTATCGCGCACCAACCCTTTTCATGGTTAGTTTGAAATATTGCAAATATTCATCCGAGGTTTGATTTCCTTACATCACTAGGACAAAAGGTTGGATTTGATTACATATGGGTAGGACCACAGCAGCCCATTATTATACCTCCAACTCGGCAAAGTTAGAAGATCCCGATGTAAACCTAGACCTTTGATTTTTGAAGTTGTAGGATAGGGTGTTTTTTGGTCGTAAGGTTCTTCCAAACAACTTTGGTTTCAAAAATAAGTAACTCGTTGATACATTATATTTAATCTTAATTGGAATTTAAAGATTCTCCATAGGTCATTTGATAAATAGGTTCCTCACAAATGCATCTTCATCTCGCACACCAATCCTTCCCAAGGTTAGTTTGAGATATTGCCAATATTCATTCGTGGTAAGATTTCTTTGCGTCATATTGCTTAAGTACGAGATTTTTTCAATAAAGTCCGTGGTTGGAAAATGATACTAATAAAGCCCGAAATTCAATATTTTCCAAGTAGCAATTAGTCGCTTCTAGCATGTTCTTGATTCTTTAACTAGAGTTACTTGGATTCCCGATAGATATTTGTTCATTTAATAGAGCCATTCTTCATTCATCAGGACAAAAGGTTGAATTTGAATACGTCTGGGTAAGACCACAAATGCCCATCACTATGTTATTTCCTCGGTAAAGTTAGAAGATTCTAAGTCAAACCCAAGCCTTTGATTGTTAAAGTTGCATGGTGGGGTGTTTTTTGGGCTTAAGGTTCTTTAAACCTACCTTGGTTTCATCAATAAGTTACTCATTGCTACGTTTGGTTGGAGATTAGTTTGTGTTTAGAGATTCTCCATTAGTGCTTTTATAAATAGGTTCCTCACAAATGCACCATCCTCTCGCACACCAACCCTTCTTATGGTTACTTAGAGATATTGCATATATAAATCCGGGGTTTTCTTTCCTTACATCACTAGGACAAAAAGTTGGATCTGATTACATATGTGTAGGACCGCAACCACCCATTATTATACCTCTTCCTCTCGCACAACAACCATTCTCTAGGTTAGTTCGAGATAATGCCAATATTCATCTGTGGTTCCATTTCCTTGTGTTATGTTTCTTAAGTACGAGATTGTTCCATAAAGTTTGTGGTTAGAAAACGATACAACTGAAGCTCGACATTCAATCTTTCCCAAGTAGCAATCATTCTTTCCAAGCATGTGTTCTTTATTTTTTGAACTAGAGTTACTTGGATTTTCGATACATTGTGGTTAATTTGAGACATCCATTCTTTATTTATCAGGACAAAATGTTAGATTTGGATACATCTAGGTTGGACCACAGCCGCCGCTCATCATTGTACCTCTTCCTTCAAGAAGTTAGAAGATCTCGAGTCAAACCCGAACCTCTGATTATTAAAGTTGTTGGATTGGGTTTTTTTTGCCTTAAGGTTCTTTCAGCCACCCTTGGTTTCAAAAATAAGTCACTCCTTAATGCATTATGTTGAATCTGAATTGGTATTTGAAGATTATCCATTAGTCCTTTGATAAATATGTTCTTCACAAATGCATCATCCTCTCACATACCAACCCTTCTCCAAGTTAGTTCAAGATATTGCTAATATTCATCCGTGGTTCGATTTCCTTGCATCATAATCCTGAAGTATGATATTTTTACAAAACGTACATGGTTGGAAAATGATACAAACGAAGCTCGACCTTCAATATTTCCCAACTAAAACTCAGGCTGTCCTAGCATATGCTCTTGATTCTTTGAACTAGAGTAACTTAGATTTATGATTGATTGTGGTTGATTATAGGCATCCACTCTAATTTCATCAGGACCAAAAGTTGTATTTTAATACATCTGAGGACCACAGCCACCCATTATTGTGCCTCTTTCTTGGCAAAGTTAGAAGATCCCGAGTCAAACCCAAGAATCGATTGCTAAAGCTGTGGGATGGAGTCTTTTTTTGCCTTAAGGTTCTTTCAACAAACCATGGTTTCAAAAATAAGTCACTCATTGTTACGTTAGGTTGAAGCTTAAATGGAATTTAAAGATTCTCCATTAGTCCTTTGATAAATAGGTTCTTTACAAATGCATCATCTTCTCGCACACCAACCATTCTCATGGTTAGTTCGAGATATTGCCAATACTCATCCATGGTTCGATTTCCTTGTGACAAATTGCTTAAGTACGAGATTTTTCACATAAAGTAAGTGGTTGGAAAATGATACAAGTAATGCTAGTCATTCAATCTTTCCCAAGTAGTAATCAGTCTCTTCTTGCATGTGTTCTCGATTTTGTGAACTAGAGTTACTTGGATTTCTGATAGATTGTGGTTGATTAGAGTCAACCATTCTTCATTTATTAGGACAAAAAATGGATTTGAAAAAATCTAGGTATAACCACAGATGCCCATCATTTTGCCACTTCCTCGGCGAAGTTAGAAGATTCCGAGTCTAACTCGGACCATTGATTATTAAAGCTGTAGGAAGGGGTGCTTTTTGGCCTTGAGGTTATTTCAACCAACTTTAGTTTAATCAATAACTCACTCATTCCTATGTTAGGTTGAAGCTTATTTGGTATTTAGATATTCTCTATTAGTCCTTTTATAAATAGGTTCCTCACAAATGCCGCATCCTCTCGTCCACCAAACATTCTCATGGTTAGTTAGAGATATTAAATATATTCATCCGCGGTTCAATTTCCTTTCCATATTGGAATAAAAAGTTGGATTTGAATAATTCTGGGTAGAACTAAAACCGCACATCATTGTGCCTCTTACTCGGTAAAGTTAGAAGATCCCGATTCAAACCCAGACCTTTGATTGTTAAAGCTATATAGTGTGCGGTGCTTTTTGGCCTTAAATTTTTTCCAGCCAACCTTGGTTTAAAATATAATTCTCTAATTGGCACATTATGTTGAAGCTTAATTAGTAATTAATGATTCTTCATTAGTCCTTTGATAAGTAGGTACTTCACAAATACATCAACATCTCACACACCAACCCTTCTCCAGGTTTGTTCGAGATATTGCATATATTCATCCGTGGTTCCATTTCCTGGCATCATATTGATTCAGTGCAAGATTTTTTTCCAAAAAATACGTGGTTGAAAAATGATACAAATGAAGCCCGACATTCAATCTTCCCCAAGTAGCAATCAGTCTCTTCTAGCATGTGCTCTTGATTCTTTAAATTAGACTTACTTGGATTTTTGATAGATCGTGGTAGATTTTAGGCACCCATTCTTCCTTCATCAGAACAAAATTTTGGATTTAAATACATCTAGGTAGGACTATAGCTGCCCATTATTGTTCCATTTTCTCGGCGAAGTTAGAAAATCCCAAGTAAAACCCTGGACTTTGATAATTAAAGTTGTAGGATGGGGTCTTTTTTGGCCTTAAGGTTCTTTCAACCAACCTTGGTTTAAAAAATAAGTTACTCATTGATACATAATGTTGAAGCTTAATTGGTATTTAAAGATTCTCCATTAGTCCTTCGATAAATAGGTTCTTCACAAATGCATAATCCTCTCGCACACCAATCCTTTTCAAAATTAGTTCAAGATATTACCAATATTCATCCGTGATTTGATTTCCTTGCATCATGATGCTCAAATATGATATTTTTTCCATAAAGTACGTGGTTGTAAAATGATATAAACAAAGATCGGCATTCCATCTTTCCAAAGTAGCAATCAGTCTCTTCTAGCATGTGTTGTTGATTCTTTGAAGCAGAGTTACTTGGATTTCTGATCAATTATGGTTAATTTGAGGAATCCTTTCTTCCTTCATTAGGAAAAAAAGTTATATTTGAATATGTCTAAGGGGACCACGGCCGCTCATCATTGTGCCTCTTCCTTGGCGAAGTCTGCCCAGGACTTTGATTGTTAAAGCTGTAGGATGAGGTCTTTTTTGTCATTAAAGTTATTTCAACCAACCTTGGTTTCAAAAATAATTTTGATAAGTTATATTGAAGCTTAATTGGTATTTAAAGATTCTCCATTAGTCCTTTGATAGATAGGTTTTTCAGAAATGCATCATCCTCTCGCACACCAACCCTTCCCATTGTTAGTTCGAGATATTGCCAATATTCATCCGTGGTTCAATTTCATTGCATCATATTTCTTAAGTACAAGATTTTTTCTCCCATAAATTATGTTATTTTAAAATGATACAAATGAAGATCGACATTAAATCTTTCCCAAGTAGCAATCAGTCCCTGACTCTATGAACTAGAGTTACTTGGATTTACAATAGATTGTGGTTGATTTGAGGTAGCATGTCTTTCTTCATCAGGAAAAAAAAGTTGGATTTAAATACATGTGGGTTGACCGCAGCCTCCCATTATTGTGTCGCTTCCTTTGAAAAGATAGAAGATATCGAGTCAACCCCGGGACTTTGATCTTTAAAGCTGTAGGATGAGGTCTTTCTTGTCGTTAAGGTTATTTCAACCAACCTTGGTGTCAAAAATAAGTCACTCATTGATACGTTATAATGAAGCTTAATTGGTGTTTAAACATTCTCCATTAGTCCTATGATAAATAGATTCTTCACAATTGCATTATCCTCTCACACACCAAGCCTTCTCAGGTTAGTTCTTGATATTACCAATATTCACCTATGGTTCAATTTCTTTGCATCATATTACTTAAGAACAATATTTTTTCAATGAAGTATGTGGTTGGAAAATGATACAAACAAATCCCGACATTTAATCTGTCCCAAGTAGCAATTAGTGTCTTCTAGCATGTGCTCTTGATTCTTTGAACTAGAGTTACTTGGATTTCTGATAAATTGTGATTGATTTGAGGCAGTCATTCTTTCATCATCTGGATAAAAATTTGGATTTGAATACATCTAGGTAGGACCACAACCGCCTATCAGTTTACCTCTTCCTCAGCGAAGTTAGAATATACCGATTCAAACCTAGGAATTTGATTCTTAAAGCTGTAGGATTGGGTCTCTTTTGGCCTTAAGGTTCTTTCAACCATACTTGGTTTAAAAAATAGACGACTAGTTAATACTTTATGTTGAAGCTAATTGCTATTTTTAGATTCTACATTAGTCTTTAGAAATATAGTTCCTCAGAAATGTACCATCCTCTCGCACACCAACTCTTCTCATGGTTAGTTCGATAAATGGCAAGAAGTCATCCACGGTTAGATTTCCTTACCTCGTATTACTGAAGTACGAGATTTTTTAAACAAGTATGTGGTTAGGAAATTATACAAATAAAGCCTGCATTCAATCTTTCCCAAATAGCAATCACTCTCTTCTAGCTTAGGCTCTTGATTCTTCAAACTAGAGTTACTTGGATTTTTGATAGATTGTGGTTGATTTGAGGCAGCCATTCTTCTTTCATTAGGACAAGAAGTTGGATTTGAATATATCTGGGTAGGACCACAGTTCTCCATTAATGTGCCTCTTCCTCGGCGAAGTTAGAGGATCCTTAGTTAAACCCAGGACTTTGATTGTTGAAACTGTAGGATCAAATTTTTTTATGCCTTAAGGTTCTTTCAACCAACTTTGGGTTTTAAAAATATGTCACTCATTGATATGGTATGTTAAAGCTTAATTTTTATTTAAGGATTCTCCATTAGTCCTTTGATAGTTAGGTTATTTACAAATGCAAAATTCTCTCGCACTTCTACCCTTCCCATGGTTAGTTCGAGATATTACCAATATTCATATGTGGTTTGATTTCTTGCATAATATTTCTTAAATATGAGATACTTTCCATAAATTACATGGTTGGAAATTGATTCAAACAAAGCTCGGCATTTAATCTTTCCCAAGTAGCAATCAGTGTCTTCTAGCATGTGCTCTTGATTCTTTAAACATAAGTTATTTGGATGTTTGATAGACTATGATTGATTTGAGGCAGCCATCCTTCCTTCATCAGGACAGAAGGTTGGAGTTTAATAAGTCTAGTAGGACCGCGGTCCCATCATCGTGCATCTTCCTTGGTGAAGTTAAAAGATCCCGAGTCAAACCCATGACTTTGATTGTTAAAGTTGTAGAATGGGGTATTTTTGGTCCTTATGGTTCTTTCTATCAACCTTCGTTTAAAAAATAAGTCACTAAGTTATAAGTTATGTTAAATCTTAATTGGTATTGAAAGATTCTCCATTAGTCCTTTGATAAATAGGTTATTCACAAATGCACCATCCTCTCACACATCAACCCTTCTCATGGTTAACTCGAGACATTTTCAATATTCATCCTTGGTTAAATTTTCTTGTGTTATATTCCTTGAGTACGAGATTTTTCCAAGAAATTACGTTGTTGGAAAATTATACAAATGAAGCTCGACATTCAATCTTTTCCAAGTAGCAATCAGTCTCTTCAAGCATATGCTCTTCATTCTTTAAACTAGAGTTACTTGGATTTCTAATTGATTGTGGTTAATCTGAGGCAGTCATTCTTCATTCACTAGGACAAAAGTTGGATTTTAATATGTCTGGGTAGGACCAAACTGCTCATCATTGTCCCTCTTCCTTTGCAAAGTTAGAAGATCCCGAGTCAAACCCAGGTCTTTGATTGTTAGAGCTGTAGGATGAGGTGTTTTTCGTCCTTAAGGTACTTTCAACAAACCTTAGTTTCATCAATAACTCACTCCTTGTTACGTTAGGTTAAAGCTTAATTGGTATTTAGAGACTCTTCATTAGTCCTTTAATAAATCCTCACAAAAGCGTCATCCTCTCGTACACCAACCCTTCTCATGGATAGTTAGAGATATTTCCAATATTTATCCGCAGATTGATTTCCTTGCCTCATATTTCTTAAGTACGAGATTTTACCATATAGTATGTAGTTTAAAAAAGATACAGACAAAGCCCGATATTAAATCTTTCCCAAGTAGCAATCAGTCTCTTCTTGCATGTGATCTTGATTCTTTAACTAGAATTACTTGGATTTCTGATACATAGTGGTTGATATGAGGCAGCCATTTTTCCTTTATCAAGACAAAACGTTGACTTTGAATATGCCTATGTAGAACCACAACCGCTTATCAGTGTGCCTCTGCCTTGGCAAAGATAGAAGATCTCGAGTGAAACCCAAGACTTTGATTGTTAAAGCGTAGGATGAGGTATTTTTTTGCCTCAAGGTTCTTTCAACAAACCATGGTTTAAAAAATAGCTCCCTTATTGATACGTAATGTTGAAGTTTAATCGGTATTTTGATATTCTCTTTTAGTATTCAAATAAATAAGTTCTTCAAAAATGTTTCATCTAACTCTTCTTATGATAATTTTGGGATATTGCCAAAATTAATCCATGATTCGATTTCCTTGCCTTATATTACTTAAGAACAAGATTTTTGCCAACAAGTACATGGTTGGAAAATTATACAAACAAACAGTGGCATTCTATCTTTCCCAAGTAGCAATTATATAATCTAGCAAGAATTAGCTATAAGCTATATTTAATATATTAATAGCATTAAGAACCAAAGAAACCGAATTCAAATAATTCATAATCAGTTCAGCTGTCACAAATTATCAACCCATTGTTCCCACAATATGCTGATAGTTTCACCACTAATTCAATCTACCCACTAGCTAGAGATAAAAAGCATAATTTAATTGACATTATTCCAAATAACTCAAGGTTGAGCTGATCTCAAGAAATTCATAAATAAAATATACGCAAAGAACAATTAGTAATCCATACAAATCAATTATAAAGAAAAATTAAACCTCACGTATAAATCATAGTTAATGCTCCGTTACCCTAAGTCGGAAAAGAGATTTATTTACTAAACATATTAAAAAGTATAAAACAAATAATAAAATAATGAATATATAATAAAACGAAAACTAAAACAAAAGCATAAACGAAATTATAACACCATGAGCATAATTACTAACATGGGATCAATTATGCTATTTGGCTTGTGAATAATCACGTTGGAAGCAAAACAAAACAAAGACAATGCAGCGGCTCCAAGGTATGGCCCCCTCCTTGAAATCTGAAGTTGCTGCGGAGTTTTTATAGTTATTATATCATAACCCTAATTACAAATCCAACTAAGAAACAAAAATTATTATTGGGCTAATTAATTTAGTTATCATATTGGGCTTTCCATTATTTAATTTTACCTTCTTCACATGTACCCAGTTTAGCTCAAATTCTCTGTAGCACGATCCAGTTGCTTCTGAGCTTCATTCCGGAATAATGTCTCATATCTCTCCTCGGAAGGTAAAATAACAACATTTTCCATCGGAGCACACTACCCCATTAAAAAAATTTACTGGGAAAACCCTATGGGAAAAAACTACGGTTACGGAAAAAAGAGTATAGGTATCGCTCCTCACCCTCAGCGAACAATCTTATGTTGTATTGCACAAAAACACACCTACGTGCATAACAAAAAACAAAAGAAGGTTATAAAAGTACAGAAAATATGTGTATAAAATACACCCAATCAATCCCGAGTCAAACCCAGACCTTTCATCATTAGAGGATGGGGTCTTTTTTGGCCACTGGGTTCCTTCAACCAATCTTGGTTTTACAAGTAAGTCACTCATTGATATGTTATGTAAATGCCTAATTGGTATTTAGAGATTCTCCATTAGTCCTCTGATAAATAGTTTCCTCACAAATGCATCATCCTCTCGCACACCAACCCTTCTAATGGTTTGTTAGAGATATTGCTAACATTCATCCACGGTTTAATTTCCTTAACACATATTGCTTTAAGTACAAAAAAAATTCATCAAGCACGTGGTTGGAAAATGATGTGAAGGAAGCCCGACAATCAATCTATCCCTAGTAGCAATCGGTCTCTTCTAGCATGTGATTTCGATTCGTTGAACTAGAGTTACTTGAATTTATGATAGATTTTGGTTGATTTGAGGAAGTCATTCTTCATTCATTAGGACACAAATTTATATTTGATGACATATGGGTAGGACAAGATACGCCCATCAGTGTGGTTCTTCCACGGCAAAGTTAGAAGATTGCGAGTCAGACCTAGGCCTTTGCTTGTTAAAGTTGTGGGATGGGGGTCTTTTTGGGCCTTAGGGTTCTTCAACCAACCTTGGTTTCACAATTAAGTCACTCATTTATATGTTATGTTGAAGTTTAATTAGTATTTAGAGAAATTCCATTAGTCATTTGATAAATAGTTTTCTCAAAAATCCATCATTCTCTTGCACACCAACCCTTCTCATGGTTAGTTCGAGATATTGCCAACATTGATACGCAATTTGATTTCCTTGCCTCATATTGTGATATTACCAACATTGAATCTTTCTGCCAAATACAAACAAATGGTATTTCTGATCATCTGCCATTAGTACTGAAACTTCAAAGGGAACAAAGGAGGATATCCAAACCTTTCAAGTTCTTCAATATGTGGACTTTATCTCAAAAATTCAATGCCACAGTAAAGGAAGTTTGGGATATGAAGGAGGTTAAAAAACTAACAAACCTGTTTGAGAGTCTGCATATGCTGGAAACCCCACTGGGAAAGCTAAACAAAGATGAATTCTCCAGTATTGAAAAGAGAGCTAGCTTGGCAAAAGTTAAATGAGAGCAGGATCAGCAGGAACTGGCAAATGATCCAAGGTCTTACCTAAAACAGCCAAAAGAACAAATAAGCAGGACTGAGGCAAATAAGTTGGCAGTGGCTGAATATAGGTTTTTAAAGCAAAGAGCAAAGTTGAGATGACTGAAGGAGGGGGATAGGCCTACAAGTGTGTTCTATGCAATGCCGAAGACAAGAACCTACTCCAATCACATTGTCACCTTGACAGACGGAGGTAGAATGATTCAGGGAAGGGAAAACATCCAGGAGCATCTCATGCAGTTCTTCCAGAAACACATAGGCAAGGAGATCAGGCCAGACCTAAAAATCAATAAGGAAGTGGTTAAATGGGGAGCAGTCTTAACAACTCAATAGCAAGCAGATATGATCAAGCCAATATCAGACCAAGAGGTACTCCAAGCTTTAAAGGGTATAAAATCCAGCAAAAGTCCAGGCCATGATGGATATTCCAGCCATTTCTTCAAGAAATCATGGGATTTAATTTGGGTAAGAGTTACAAAACCAATGCAAGGCTTCTTCAAAGGAGATAGAGTCCCTGATGACTTCAATAAGGCTATGATTAGTCTGATTCCTAAGATATCCCAACCACAAGTAGCTTCTGACTACAGGCCAATCTCTTGCTGCTCTATCTTTTACAAGATCATCACTAAAATCCTGTGTACCAGGCTGGGGAGGGTCATGCCTATGTTGGTCTTAAACAATTAGTATGCCTTTGTGAAAGGCAGGAACATGGCCCACAACATCATGCTTACCCAAGAGTTGATCCATAAATACAGCCATGGTGATTTGAAGCCCAGTTGCCTCATCAAAATTGATATTTCAAAATCATTTGACAGCCTCAATCGGGAGTTTCTATTCAACTGGCTAAGTTTTCTAAAATTCCCAGGGTTGTTCCTGGAATGGATCAGAAAATGTCTCACCACTTCATCTTATCAATAAATGGAGTCCTATCTCCATCCTTTGGAGGAATGAGAGGTTTAGAGCAAGAGAACCCTCTCTCCCATTTGCTCTTTGTAATCAGTATGGAATACCTGACAAGAGTATTGAAACAACAGTTTGAGTCCTAGAATATAGCCTATCATCAGAGATGCCACAAGGTAGGAATACATAGCTTACTTTTTGCTGATGATTTACTGATTTTTTGTGCTGCTGATCTCAAATCAATGGAGGGGTGAAGGCTACCTTAAGGAACTTTCAAATGACAATTGGACTTGCTGTGAATGAGGGGAAATCCCAGATTTTTTTATCAAAAATGACTAAGGAGGAAAAGTAGTTGCTAAGTGATGTCTTACAGATGGTAAGGGGGAAATTCCCTCTGAAATATTTGGGCTGCCTATAAACTCTATCTAATGGAATGCTGTAACATGTAGCATTCTGTTGGATAAGATAGCTGGGATATTGAAAAGATGGGATTCCAGAAACTTGTCATATGCTGGGAAAGTGCAATTGGTAAACACAGTGCTCTTGAGTATCACAGATTACTGGACAAGTGTCTTCAAGCTCCCTGAAAGCATCCACAAAGATATTGTATACTTGTGCAGGAACTTCATATGGGGGAGAGAAGGTGGAGAAAGGGGTTTCACAGCTTTAGCATTGGACACAATGTGTAGATCAAAGGCAGGTGGAGGGTGGGGACCGAGGGACCCTTCTTTGTGGAATAAAGCTTCTCTGCGTAGGCTCATTTGGGATGTCTCCTAAAAAAAGACATCTTATGGGTACAGTGGGTGCATGCTTACTATATAAATGGCCAGGATTTCAAGAAGTACAAAGGCTCTGATTCACATAGCTGGGGATGGAGAACAATCAAAAGATTGAAGATTCAAATGGCTGACAATCTAAAAGGTTGTGTAAAGCAAAACTTCAGTATCAAGAAAGCTTACAACATTTGGGATGTCTTCCACAAACTTTGGTTTAAAAAATAAGTCTCTTGTTGATACATTATGTTTAAGCTTAATTTGTATTTATTGATTCATCATTAGTCCTTTGATAATAGGTTTTGAACAAATGCATTATCCTCTCGCAGAACGTTTAGTTGGGGATATTTCCAATATTCATCTGCAGTTTGATTTCCTTTCCTTATATAAGAAATCCAAGTACTTAGAAAATGATACAAACGAAGCCCAGCATTCAATCTTTCCCAAGTAGAAATCAGTCTCTTCTATCATGTGCTTCAGATTCTTTGAACTAGAGTACATGGATTTCAAATAGATTGTGGTAGATTTAAAGCATCCATTCTTACTTCATTAGGACAAAAATTTGGATTTGAATACATCAGAGAAGGTAAACAGCCACCCATCATTGTACCTCTTCCTCGGTGAAGTTAGAAGATCACTAGTCAAGCCCATGCCTTTGATTGTTAAAGCTATAGAATGTGATATTTTTTGGCTTTAAGGTTTCTTCAAACAATCTTGGTTTCAAAATAAGTCACTCATTATTACATTATGTTTATGCTTAATTGGTTTTTACAGATTCACCATTAGTCCTTTGATAAATAGTTTTTTCCCAAGTGCATTATCCTCTCCCACAATGTTCCATTAGAGATATTTCCAATATTCATCTGCAACTTGATTTCCTTGCCTTATATCAGAAATCCAACTACTTAGAAAATGATACAAATGAAGCCCAACACTCAATCTTTCCCAAGTAGCAATCAGTCTCTGGATTCTTTGAACTAGAGTACTTGAATATCCAATAGATTGTGCTTGATTTAAAGAAGAAATTAAAAATTAATTTGGAAAATAAGTTGGATTTGGATATTTAAGGGAAGGAAAACAGTCTCCCATCATTGTGCCTCCTTCTCGGCAAAGTTAGGAGATCCCTAGTCGAGCTTTGATTCTTAAAGCTATAGAATGTGGCCTTTTATAGCCTTAAGGTTTCTTCAAGCATCCTTGGTTTCCCAAATAAGTCTCTCATTGATAGGTTATCTTGAAGCTTAATTGATAATTAGATATTCTTCATTAGTGTTTTGATAATGCAACATCCTATCGAAGACCAACCCATCTAATTGTTAGTTCGAGATATTGCCAATATTCATTCGTGGTTCAATTTCCATGCCTTATATTGCTTAATTACGGATGTTTCTTGATAAATTACATGATTGGAACATGACACAAAAGAAGCCCGACATTCAATCTTTCCTAAGTAGAAATTAGTCTCTTCTAACATGTGCTCTGGATTCTTCGAACTAGAGTACTTGGAATTCTGATGGATTGTGGTACATTTAAAGCATTCATTCTTACTTCATTTGGAAAAAAAATTGGATTTGAGTATGCCAAGGAAGGGAAATAGCCATCCATCATTGTACCTCTTCCTCAGCAAAGTTAGAATATCCCTATTCAAACCCAGGCCTTTGATTGTTAAAGCTACAGAATGGGGTATTTTTTGGCTTTAATGTTTCTTCAACCAACTTTGGTATAAAAAATAAGTCACTCATTCATACATTATATTTATTCTTAATTGCTACTTACAGATTCAGCATTAGTTCTTTGATAAGTAGGTCACTCATTGATATGTTATGTTGAACCTTAATTGGTATTTAGAGATTCTCCATTGGTATTTTGATAAATAGGTTCTTCTCATATGGATTTGAATACATCTAGGTAGGACAAAATCCGCTCATCATTATGCCTTTTTCTCGGTGAAATTAGAATATCCCAAGTGAAACTTTGGTTCTTTAATAGTTCTTTAATAAATAAGTTATCCACAAATGCATCATCCTCAAGTACAACAATCCTCTTCATGGTTAGTTCGATATATTTCCAATATTCATACGCGATTCGACATCCTTGCCTCATATTGCTTAAGTACGAGATATTTTCCATCAAGTACATAGTTGGAAAATAATACAAATGAATCCCGACCTTTAATCTTTCCCGAGTAGCAATCAGTCTCTTCTAGCACGTGCTCTTGTTTCTTTGAACTGGAGTTACTTTGATTTCTGATAGACTATGGTAGATTTAAGACAGTTATTCTTCCTTCATTAGGACATAAAGTTAGATATAAATACGTCTGGGTAGGACCATAACTTCCCATGATTGTGCCTCTTCCTCGGTGAAGTTAGAAGATCCCGAGTAAAACCCAGGCCTTTGATTGTTAAAGTTGTAGGATGGGATCCTTTTTGGCCTTAGGTTTCATTCAACCCCCTTGGTTTCAAAAATAAGTCAATCATTGATATGTTATGTCGTAGCTTAATTGGTATTTTTAGATTTTCCTTATTCCTTTATAAATAGGTTCTACACTAGTGCATCATCCTCTCGCAAACCAACACTTCTCATGGTTAGTTAGATATATTGCCAATATTCATCCATGGTTCAATTTACTTGCCTTATATTTCTTAAGTATGAGTGTTTTTCAATAAAGTACATGGTTGGAACATGGTACAAATAATGCAAGAATTCAATCTATCCCAAGTAGCAATCAGTCTCTTTGATTCTTTAAACTAAAGTTGCTTGGATTTTCGATAGATTGTGGTTGATTTGAGGTATCCATTCTTCCTTCATTAGGAAATAAAGTTGGATTTCAATACGTCTGGGTAGGATCATAGTTGTTCATCATTGTCCCTCTTCCTTGGCGAAGTTAGAAGATCTCAAGTCACACCCTTACTTTTGATTGTTAAAGCTGTAGGATGTGGTCTTTTTTTGCCTAAAGGTTCCTTAAACAAACCATGATTTTACAAATAAGTCACTCATTGATATGTTATAGTCAATCTTAATTGGAATTTAAAAATTCTCCATTAGTCCATTGAGAAATAGGTTCTTCATAAATTCATAATCCCCTCGCACACCAACCCATCTCATGGTTAGTTCGAGAAATTGCCAATATTTATCCGCATTTCAATTTCCTTGCCTCGTATTGCATAAGTACGATATTTTTCCATCAAGTACATGGTTGGAAAATGATTTTAAAAAATCCTAGTATTTAATCTATCCCAAGTGGCAATCAGAGTCTTCTATCATTCTTGTTTCTTTGAACTAGAATTACTCAGATTTAAGATAGATTGGGGAAATATCAAGAGCAATTATTATTCATTCATTAGTACATTAATATGGATTTGAATACATATGGGTAGGGATACAACCACACATCATTGTGCCTCTTCCTCGGCGCAGTTAGAACATCCTGAGTCAAACCTAGGCCTCTGATTTTTAAAGTTGTAGGATGGGGTCCCTTTTTGGCATTAAGGTTCTTTCAACCAACCTTGGTTTCACAAATAAGTCATTCATTGAAACATTATGTTGAAGCTTAATTGGTATTTAGAAATTCTCCATTTATCCTTTGATAAATAGGTTCTTCACAAATGCAACATCCTCTCACACACCAACCCTGCTAATGGTTAGTTTGATATGTTGCCAATATTCATCATCCACATTTCAATTTAGTTGCCCCATATTGCTTAAGTACGAGTGTTTTTCAATCACGTACAATGTTGAAACATAATAGAAATGATCCCGACATTCAATATTTCCCAAGTAGCAATCAGTATCTTCTTGCATGTGCTCTCTTGTTTCTTTTAACTAGAGTTACTTGGATTTTTTTATATATTTTGGTAGATTTAAAGGAATCATTCTTCCATTATTAGGACAATGGTTTGGATTTGAATACTTTTGTGTAGGACCACATCCGCCCATTATTTTGCTTCTTCCTCGGCAAAGTTAGAAGATGCTGAGTCAAACCCGTGTCTTTATTTGTTAAAGTTGTAGGATTGTATTTTTTTTTGTCCTTTAGGCTCTTTCAACCAATCTTGGTTTCACTAAGTCACTTATGGAGACATTATGTTTAAGCTTCATTGGTATTTAGAGATTCTACATTAGTCCTTTGATAAATAGGTTCTTAACAAATGCAACATCCTCTCGCACATCAACCCTGCTCATGGTTAGTCGGATATGTTTCCAATATTTATCATCCACAGTTCGATTTATTTACCCCATATTGCTTAAGTACTAATATTTTCAATCAAGTACAAGGTTGGAACATGATAGAAATGAAGCCCGACATTCAATCTTTCCCAAGTAGCAATCAGTCTCTTCTAGCCTGTGCTCTCTTGTTTCTTTTAACTACAGCTACTTGGATTTCCAATATATTTTGGTAGATCTGAAAGAATCATTCTTCCTTTATTAGGACAATGGTTTAGATTTGAATATGTCTAGGTAGGACCATAGCCACCCATTATTTTTCCTATTCCTCGGCAAAGTTAGAAGATACTGAGTCAAACATATGCCTTTGATTGTTAAAGCTATAGTATGGTATCCTTTTTTGCCTTAAGGCTCTTTCAACCAACCTTGGTTTCACAAATAAGTCACTCATTGATATTTTATGTTGAAGATTAATTGGTATTTAGATATTCTCCATTAGTCCTTTCAAAAATAGGTTTTTCACAAACACATCATCCTCTCGTACACCAACCCTTCACATAAAGTTCGAGATATTGCCTATATTCATCTTTGGTTTGATATCCTTCCCTCCTATTTCATAAGTATGATATTTTTATCATGAAGTACGTGGTCGGAAAATGATACAAATGAAGCCCGACATTCAATCATTTCCTAGTAGAAATCAGTCTCTTCTAGAATGTGCTCTTGATTCTTTTAACTAGTGTTACTTGGATTTCCTATAGATTGTGGTAGATTTGATGCATTAATTCTTCCTCCATTAGGACATAAAGTTGGATTTGAATATGTCTAGGTAGGACCACAACCACCCATCATTGTGCCTCTTCCTCGGCGAAGTTAGAATATCAGTCAAACCTACGCCTTTGATTGTTAATGATGTAGGATGGTATCCTTTTTGGCATAAGGTTTTTTCAACCAACCTTGGATCCATAAATAAGTCACTTTTTGATATATTATGTTGTATCTTAATTGGTATTTAAAGATTCTCCTTAGTGCTTTAATAATTGGTTCTTCAAAAATGCATCATCCTCTCGCACACCCTTTTCATGGTTGGTTCGATATATTTCCATTATTCATCCACGACTCAATTTCCTTGCCACGTTATGTTTTAGTACAAGTGTTTTCATTCAAGTATGTGGTTCGAACATGATACAAACAAAGCTCAAAATTCAATCTATCCCAACTAGCAATTATCCTCTTTTAGCATGTGCTCCTCATTCTTTGAAGTAGAGTTACTTGATTTTTTTGATAGATTGTGGTTTATTTGAGGTAGCCATTCTTCTTTATTAGGAAATAAATTGGATTTGAATATGACTGGGAAGGACAATAGGCACCCATTATTGTGCCTCCTCCTCGGCAATGTAAGAAGATCCCGAATTAAACTCAGGCCATTGATTGTTAAAGCTGTAGGATGGGGTCTGTTTTAGCCTTATAATTCCTTCAACCAAACTTGGTTTCACAAATAAGTCACTTATTCATACGTTATGTAAAAGCTTAATTGGTATTTAAAGATT
Organism: Rubia occidens; assembly: GCA_032360425.1. Taxonomy (NCBI): domain Eukaryota; kingdom Viridiplantae; phylum Streptophyta; class Magnoliopsida; order Gentianales; family Rubiaceae; genus Rubia; species Rubia occidens. Next base: position 4,194 of record JAUOBV010306467.1, on the reverse strand, counting down.
CTCCATTAGTCCTGTGATAAATGGGTTCTTCACAAATACGTCATTCTCTCGCACACGAACCCTTGTAATGGTTAGTTCAAAATATTGCCAATTTTCATCCAGGGTTTATTTTACTTGTCTCATATTGCTTAAGTACGAGTGTTTTTCCATCTATTACATGGTTAGAAAATGATATAAACAAAGCTCAGCATATAATCTTTCCCAAACAGCACTAAGCATCTTCTAGTGTTCTTGATTTTTTGATCTAGAAATATTTGGATTTTTGATAGATTCTGGTTGATTTTAGGCATTTATTCTTCATTCGTTAGGGAAAAAGGTTAGATTTCAATACGTCTAGGTATGACAACATTTGCTTGTAATCGTGCCTCTTCCTCAGGAAAGTTAGAATTTCATGAGTTAAACCTAGGCATTTCATTGTTAAAGCAGTAGAATGATGTTTGTTTTTCCCTAAAGGTTTCTTCAACCAACCTTGGTTTAACAAATAAGTACTCATTGATCGAAAGAGAGAGTACTAGGGGCAAAACACCACCACTATGTGTACCACTTTCATCAACCTTTTTTCCATCTGATTTAGTGATATTTGCTTGATCTAATCATTTCTGCCAGCGGGAATGGGTAAATATAGTGGAAAGAAGAAGTTGCAAGCTAAGGGAATCATATGTGGATCCCAAAAGACCCCTTGTAAAACTCATACTCATAATTTTATTTATAGTAAATCAACAATCCCATGTGAAGGGAATGGACAATGTTTTAGAGGATCTGGAGCTAAACACAAGTGGAGCCTTGATTGTTGCTGGAAAAAAAGATTATGAAGAAATGGAGTTGGTGACCCCACCAAAAGCTGGTAGATCCATTATTAGCCATTCAAAAGAAAATGAGGTAGCCTGTTTACAAGATAAGCTAGATACAGATGGAGGCAAAAAAGATCAAGCACTAAAAGATGTTGAGACTACTAATACAAAAGTATCATGGGGAGATATGAAGGAAGAGGCAGATCTTCCTTTTACTTCACTCTTTGAGCATAAGGAGAAAGATGAGGTAATATTTTATACCCCTATTGAGATTTATGGAATGGTAATGGGGAAAATACCTAAGGAGGATGTGGTAGAGAGCATTAAAGGCTGGGAAACAATAGTGGCATGTAAGATCCTAGGAGGATATGAAAACAACATAGCATTGTAAAAATATGGCTTGCAAAACCATGGATTTTTCTTGTTAAATTTTCTATGAAAACTCAAAGATATCAGATGCAAGAGAAAAGAGTAATGTTGTTTGATAATAAACCTATTATTATCCAGCAATGGACTCAAAACCTTGATCTAGAGATTCCAAAAATAGTCCCAGTCTAGTTGCAGCTTCCCAAATTGGATGTAGTTTATTGTAAACCATAGATTTTGAGCATCATACTTAGCTTAATTGGAATACCCATAAATCTAGACAAGGCTACTATAGAGGTAGAGATAATTAATTATGCAAGAGTTCTGGTGGAGGTAGAGATATGAAAGAAAATTCCTGGGAAATTGCCTTATCTAGATGAAAATAATGTGATTCAAAGCCAAGAAATTATATGTTAGTTGATGCCAATCAAATGCAGCTTCTGTTCCACGATTGGACATGATGGAGATAATTGCAGGAAGAAAGAACAACCAGAGCCAATTCAAAAGAAGGTCTATGTCCCAATTACTTAATCTGTTCCAACCTTAAAAAAATGAAGCCATAGTCTCAATGAAAGGAAATGATGCAGGAATATAGAAAACTTATGATAAGAAGGAAACCAAGGAAAAGGAAGAGGAGTTTAAACATGTAAAAACAAGGAAATTAGTAGATAGTGTCGTAAAGCAAGATGAACCAGATGATCTGTTACAGAAATTTAGAGAAGGTGTTTCAGAATCATATCAGGCAGAGTGTATTGGAAGGGGAGATGGTGGAGGTAATTGGTTCAATCTTTTTTATCTGATCCTCCTGGTGATAAGGAACATATTGGCTTGGAATCTTGAGAGGTGTAAATAGTGGAGTAAAGCAGAAATAGTTTAAGGAGTTTTGTTAATTTCATCAAGTTGGCTTGTTAGGCTTTTTTGAAACAAAAGTAAAGAAAGAAAATACGGGGCAAGATTGGGCTACTCTAGAACATAGAAACGGATAGTTCTATTATTGATAGTGGCAGAATATGGGTGGCTTGGAGAAGTGATTACTTTGCAGTGCAGACACCGAGTAAGGGTGATCAATGGATTGACATGGAGTTCGTTCTTAAGGAGATTATTAATATGTCTTGTTATATTTCTATGATCTATGGTAATAGCCAACCTAAAAATAGGGGTAATATGTGGGAGTTTCTGAAACAAGGCAGTACATAATGACAAACATTTGCTGATCATGGGGAATTTTAATAACCCTTTGAGTTTTGAAGATAGGATGGGAGGAATTCCAATTCAACAGCATGAGCTGGATGATTTTCAATCAGTAATTCTTCAAAGAGGTTATATGAGCTGAAAACAACTGGTCATCAATACACATGGTGCAACAAGGGGAAAGATGAAGACAGAATATATAGCAGATAGATAGAGCACTGGTTAATGAAGAAGGGCTTGACCAACTGACTGACTCAATCTGTCAGGTCATGATAAATGGCACTTCTGATCATTATCCTTTAGTACTGAAATTACAAAAATCTCAAGAGAAGTATCCAAGCCTTTCAAAAATTTCAATATGTGGACCTTCGAAGTTAAAAGCCATTGTAAAGGCAGTTTGGGAACTTGAGGAGGTCACAAATCTAACACAATTGTATAAGAGACTACAGATGCTGGAATCAATTTCGAAGAAACTAAACAAAGAATAATTCTCTGAAATTGAGAAAAGGGCTATGTTGGAAAAAGAAAAATGGGAGAAGGATCAAAAGGACCTGGAAAATGATCCTGGATCAATTAAAAAACAAATGATGGAGAAAGAAAGCAGGTTGGAAGCAGTAAAGTTGGCTGAGACGGAATATGGATTTATGAAACAAAGGGAAGAAGTGAAGTGGTTAAATGAAGGTGATATGCCTACATGCATGTTTTATACAATGTTGAAGATCAGAACATATTCTAACCATATTGTCACACTGACAGATAGAAATAGAATGATACAAGGAAGGAGGAATATTGAAGATCACCTTGTACAATTTTTTCTGAAACATTTGGGAAGGGAGATAAAGCCTGATATGAGGATCAATCTGAAGGTGATAATTAGAGGTGCAGTATTAACAATCAAGCAGCAAGCTCAAATGATCAAATCTATTTCAGATCAAGAAGTTATTAAACCCTTGAAAAATATTAAATCTAGCAAAAGTCCAGGCCATGATGGTAACTCCAGCCATTTTTTAAGGAATCATGGGACATTATTTGTGAAGGGATGATTTAGGCAATGCATGGTTTTTTTAAGGTGATAAAATTCCTATGAACTTTTGTAAAGCTGTGATTAGCTTTATACCCAAGAAACCTCAGCCATAGGAACCAACTGACTGTATACCTATTTCCTCTTGTTCAATCATATACAAGATGGTGACCAAAATACCATGTGATAGGTTGGGGGAAGTGATGCTTATACTTGTTTCAAATAACTAATCTACATTTGTGAAAGGCACGAATATAGTCCACAACATTCTGTTGACACAGGAACTATTCCACAGGTACAAACATGGGGATTTGAAGCCTAGCTGCCTGATCAAAGTTAATATATCAAAGGTATTTGATAGCCTTAATTGGGATATTCTATTCTAATGCTTAAAGCTGCTAAAAATTCCAGAATTGTTCTTGGAATGAACCAAGAAATGTGTCACTAACTCTTCTTTCTGCCTCTCAGGTAATGGAAATCTTTCTTCCTCATTTGATGGGAAGAGAGGAGTGGAGCAAGGAAACCCCATCTCTCTATTACTATTTGTCCTTAGTATGGAATATGGGAGGTCATCGCCGTACCTCTCAAAGATGATATTTATAAGACCTTTTTCTTACTAAATACAACTAAGTAGATAGTATGGCAAGTCGGGGTCATCCACAGAGAAGAGGGATATTTCCAAGTATCTAAGCATGCAATGGTGAATATAAGCCTAGATATATATACACATAGATATATAAAAGCAAGTAAATGGGGGGTTGGTTGGTTGGTTTCCTAAGTTATGAAAGTAAAAACAACAAAACTAGCAAAGTCAAGTAACTATGC
>JAUOBV010306364.1:0-11059 GCA_032360425.1 Rubia occidens | reverse complement strand
CCCTGCGGGCTAGACGCTGCGATTCGTGCATTTATTTGAGTTGGGCGAGATCCTCAAATAAATAAAGATCCGATTTTTCACAATCCAGAGTCTTCGCAAGGAGATTCATATCAGTTAAGATGTACACTTATTTGTAACAGACTAAACTTTTGTGTAAGAATAATGGATGCTTTGTTGGTAAGAAAGTTAAGATGATAATTTAGGAGTTATATCCTAAGTCTCTAGTTTAAGGTGTTTACGAAAGGTCTTTTATGATCATGTTCATGATGAAACATTCAAGAATGAATATTCACAAGTAAATAAGGGTTTATAAGTGAAGGTCAATTCAATTTGGTAGAAGAAAATTTCAAATTTGAATAAGGATGGTTGGTCGACCGATGCGAAGATTAGCCAACTGAGTGAAAAAGACCGGGCTCATAGCCCAGGGACTCAACCAAGTACCTGGGCGCCCCAGAATGGAAACTGTGCTCCCCACACACCCCATAACAAAGCTACGGGCCCCGCACGTATCCTTGTTCCCAGCATCTTAACCGTACATATCCAGCGCCTTAACTGTGCACGCCCAGCGCTTTGCCTGACCGCACCCGACGCATTAATTTGTGACACGGACTGTGTCAAACCTTCACGGCCCGTGCAAGGCTTGTTACCCAGAAACCTTTTTTTTACTAGTCTTCTCACCAACTTTTGTACTATAAATAGCCCCTATCTTATCTTCATTCCCAACCTTCTCTTGGACGAAAATTCCTCTCTAAAACCCTAGAACTCATTTATTACTTCATCTTTTCTCCAATGTTTTCCATGGTTTTTTGTACTTTTGTTATGGGTTTAGCTAATCTAGGCTCTATATACTCTTGGGAGCAATTGGTAAACATTTATAATTTGAATTTGTGAGATTTGATTTATCCTATTTTGTGCTTATATTATCAAATATATTTTGTGCTTTCCTGTGTAGTTAATGCATGATTTATACTAGGATGATCAACTAGTTGATGATTGTGAGTTAATTATTTTGCTAGGTTTTTGGTCAAACCCATAAGACTTTGACTTTTTGTCGATGTGATTATCGTTAGTTGATGCTAAGTTATAATTAGGTGTGACAACTAATTATGATTATTGATTGATGAAATTGCTTATATTTGAGATGAATTCGAATGGGTTTGACTAATTATCAATGTGGCTCACTAATAACGATTAGCATGAAAGCCGATCCTCGTAGTCGTTATTAGTAGATATATTTGTGATATCTCAATATTTCTCGCTTGTAGGATATCATGTTAGTTGTATTGGTTCTCCATGTGTATTGATATTCTAGGGAAAGTCTATGACGCCGATCTTCTAGGATGATCTGAGGGTAAGGGTTATTGTGTGGTGCCGATCTCTCACTCTAACTACAACTGAGGAGAGGCAGTAAATATCTTCACTCAAAAGGTGTTGATAAGTTCTCCACAATATGTGATTAATGCATAAAAATAGGATGATTATTTGATGATAAAAGGATAAATAGAAATGTAAACCAATTGTGCCCAAGACTCGCTATCATCTTAGTTATATCTTTCGTACTAGTGTGTTCGTAGTTATATTATTTTCTCTAATTGTTGGTTAATTTAGTTATTTAAAGTAGTCGTAGTATTTTTCTAAAATCAAAACCCCCCACTTTGTTACCACACACATATAGTGACATCTTTGTGTGCTTTTAAACTACGCTTAACACTCGATAAAACCCCATTTTTCCTCGTGGACGATCCCGACTTGCTACTATCTATTTTCTAGTAGTTAGCGGAAATTAGGGCTTATAAATACTATCTTTGAGAGGCACGACGACGACCTCCCACCTTCCAAACTTTACATTTACTAGGGAAATCCTGCACAAGATGAACCCCTAACCTACTTGAGTAAATGGTAAACCAGTCTTCACTGACCCTTAACTTCCGTAACTGATAAAACGAAGAAAATAATTTCACCTTAAAATCCACCCTAGCCCTACTGCACACCTCCCTAAAGCCAACAATCATTGATACACCCAAGGATGAATCTAGGAAAGAGCAACACCATGAGCCTTCAACATACCTAGAACACAATCCTGAACTGGAACGGTCAATCCATACAATATATGATGCTTATACACACTAAAGAACGCGACAGGAGGGTCCTGCACCCTCTCACTAGCGGCGGGTATCCTAATCTCACATTCATTTAAAAAGGAATTTTCCCCTTCAAAGAAAATAAATCATCTATGGTCATAAGACTATCGTCATTATTACCTTCTTCACTACCCTCTTCGTCGAGAACATCATTTTTCCTGAGGATCACCTCATCACTGGCCCGCATCTCACTATCACTCACCTCTCTGCCGATGACATTATAAATGGAAGCGGAGGAAGGCGATCTAGGACGAATACCATGCTTTGAAATAGAAAGGCTTAGGACAAATAATTTACCTTCGACATAATACAGTCTCCTTGAAAAGTCAAATGACTTTTGACAATCATAAAAGAACAAGAGACACAAAGTAAGTTTCCCCAACACACACTCACTTATATAGAAACACCAAGGATTCCAATCCAATTAATTTAGTTTCCTATAAACACGCCTTCTCGAGAAAAAAAACTTGTGTCACTTAAAAATCAAGTCGCCACTCATCTAATTTGGAAAATGCGCTTGGTAATGATTACTTTGCATGCAATTTAATTTATACTGCAAATTTTTCCTCAAATTTTGTCCATTCCCCAAAATTAACGGAATACTTGCCAGTCACCATTAGATTACTTTTCAATCCATTTACAAACAAAATTTTAACACAAGCACCAAATTCTTACGCTAATATTTTCACCCACAAAACCATTTCTAGCTTCATGTCCAACATTCTATTTTTACCAAACTAAAGTGATGTATATTTTTCTCTCACGCTAAATTTTACTTATGTTTGACAAACACATCTCACTGTGCTAAACCATCCACCACACACTTCGCTAATCATGACTTTGTGGTTGGGTGGCTTATGACATATAAGATGCATCCAGTCCTAGTCAGCTAAAGCTAACTAGTAAAGCGGTCTATTCGCAGAACAGATCGGCTTGTTCAATACAAATATTCTAACCAAGCCACTTCGGCCCAGTGTAACTAATCCCACGAATAGTGGAAAGACAATACATGTCATAAAGCCCTCTACCATGTCATGACCTAAGTGACAAGAGTGCAACGTTCGTGCCACGATCACACAATCTGGGCTCTAATGAAGACAGAAAAGGTAAGAAAACTATTACTAGAAGAACCATAAGGAAAAGTAACACTGACTTGAGCGTTGGACTTTCTTTCCTAGGGGCTTTTTCTGGTGAAGAAGCTGGACTCGTACTGATCTCAAAAACTATCACTACTCTAAAGGAATCCCCTGCATCAAATTGTACTGTTGTAGTTCAATATTTATATTAAAACCCTAATTTGTGTTGTAAGCTAGGTGTAATGTGCCGTATTGCTGGTTGTTAGTGATGATGTTAACGGGTTTAATAACGAGACATACAACCATATAACTTAGTTATGTAGGAAGCCATGTCTCATTTGCAATCATTTAAATGTTTCTACTCACCTATTTGGGGTCACACGACCGTCAATCTGTATCATCCACGAGATACAAATTAGGCCTGGTAGTGTGGGTTTATGATTGTATTTTGATTAGATTAGAACACCTAAATATGGACTTGGAGAAATCTAAAAATGAAACATTACATGTCACATTCAAAATTCAAAATATCAACTGTTGCAATATAAACATGCAAATGTTTTTTTCTACCATGTTTATATAACCAAAAAACATGCAACAATGATATTTCAAAGTGCATATATAAATCTACCTAATTCACATAAGTGCAAATATAACATTTTCATAGTTAAAAGTGCAAATATAACCCTAGATAGTAAGTGTAAGCGCAAATATACCCATTCCGGTAAATTTAGTCCGAAATTTGGTGAAAATGCTATTTTACTCCGGTAATAATATTTAAATATTTTAAAAATATGAAATGCCAATAATGTCCATAAACCCTAATTTCATTCTCTCTTTCCATTCCTTCACTTTTTTCTTTTTTTCTTTTTGCTCTCCTTTCGTTGATCAGACGGGTATTTCCTTCACCTTTCCTTCTTTTTATTGTCCTTCACTTTTCACCGATAAAACGCTAGTGGTAGAATCAAAAGTGATGGCGGCGAGGGGGGAATGCAAAACCCTAGAGGTGGTGGAGGCGGAGGCGATGACTTATGGGTGGCAATGGTGGGCCAAGGCTGAGCTGAGGTGGGGGCAAAGCGGAGAAGGTCTGTGCGGAGATGGGTTGATGTGTGGCGGAAGGCGAACGGGTGAGAGCGGCGGTGGCGGAAGGTGGAACGAGTGAGAGAGACAGTGGCGGAAGGCTAATTGGTGAAGAAAGGCAGGGCAGGTCTAAGCGAAAGCGGTGCTGATGGGTAGCGGAAGGCAGAGCGGAAGAGAGTGGAAGTGGCGAAAGGCTGATTGATGGCGGAAGGCGGAGTGGTTGAGAGAGCGGCGATGATGGAAATAGCTCGTCAATTTCTCCACTACCCAATTCTGCTGCGGTCCTAACCTCTTTTCCGTTGCCCAATTTCTCCGCTGCCTGATTGAACCCTCTTCCTCGCTGAAGAAATCGTTCACCTCATAGTAATTCTCCCCATTTCGGTGACCGAATGGTGAGACACGAAGTTGGTGGTACCGGTGTGGTGGAAGCTAAGTTGTGCCAGAGTGTCCGACGAATGATGAGGTTTGATTGGGGGTTGAAGTTCACGCATAAGACAAAATCATTGTGGTCGCACAGCATGTTCACGCACTCTGCGCAGCATTTCTCCCAGATACAGACGGTATGGTCATCAGAGACAGAGCAAATGTAGGTGGAGTCAGAGGACTAGGCCAAGTCGGAGATGTCCTCTGAGTGGCCCACGTCGTGACAGCATCTCGGAGAAACAGAAGATGAGGGTTTTATCGAGGGAGGCGGGGGTAAAGAGCTTTCCGTTGTTGGAGAACTTGACGACGACGTGCTTGTGGAGATTAAGGACTTTCTTTTGCTTGTAGGGGCGGTAGGGCGGCTGCAGTGCTGTGGTTTGATTGTTGTTAGTGCTATTGCTCGACATTATCGGAGGAGACCGGAGAGAGAGTTTGTTGGCCGGCGACCAGTGATTGGAAAATTGGAGGATGATGGGTCAGATTGGGGAAATCGGAGGAGAGCAAATCGGAGAGCAATAGATTGGGGAATAAAGGGTAAATATTTTTTAATTAAAATTAGTAAAATTATGAAAATACCCCTGACTATATCAAAAAATAATTCCGGTTTGCCTGAAAATCAACTTTGGGGACCAAACAAATTTTTTGGTTGTTTAAATGTACTCGATATTGACCCCAGGGACCAAAATGTTGTATTACGTCATATGTTGTGGACCAAAAAATTAATTTAGTCTTTTTAAAACACTGAATATCATCCAGTAGGTCGAGGCTGAATTCATATGAACTTGCAATTTTTGGAGCACACTTTGAACATTTTCTATTTTTTATGTTGCTCTAGGAAGTTGAGTCTTTGCACCACTAGATTAATAGGCACATTCAGGGCACTTTGTAGTAAACCCTACATGTTTAACAAATATTTTTTATATGAGGTAAAGAAAGATAATTAATATCATTCCCTCTAATAATCTCTATAATCACAGTCCGCAAAGAAAGGAAATTTTTATCAATATTTAATGCTTGCATCTTGTCATAAGCATGAATCACTGCATCAACTGGTTCTTGTACTGTATCGCATGCCATGTCTTGTTGTAACCCATGAATGGATATAAAATATCCCAAGTCCAATATGTTAAGGTGAGCTGAGTGGATGAAAATCTAGACTGATTTGAAACCCGTATGAATTTGCGGCTTGTTGAAATCTATTATCTTTGCTTCCTCAAATGTTCTGTTGCGTTGTCGAGTTGAATGTATACCCTCTTTAAAGCACCTTCTTTGAGCACTTGCTGGTCATGGTCCTTTTACACCTCCTCAAATGAAGCACTTTCTAGTCATTTAAACTTAATTGTTGGAATGATACTATCAATAAAAAATTTAGGAACACTTCACCCGCAACTTTGTTCTTCATGCTTGGTTTCAAGTGTAGGCTTTGTTCTTTTCTTACTTTTTTTTGGACTATCACTTTATCCACTAATGGAAAAACACACATCTTCCCATAAAAAATAACATTACCATTTAGGTGTAATTAAAGGTCTAGCTACAACACATAGGAACATTATCCTAGGAATATGACCTTTATGTTGACATGTTCGTAGCGGGTTTTCCTCTTCCGAGAGCATTATGTACTTTGCCGATTCTTTAGATATGTAAAATTATTTTTCATAAATATGAACTACATTTAGCATGTTTTCGAATTTGATATTTCCTTTCATACCTTAACTACAAACATACGAACTTTACTCTTTCAACCTTGTTTGCTTATTTTAATAATGGTGTCACAGGATTGTTGTGCTTCCTTATAATTCCACTCTTTATTAATATATGTATTGAACTTTTACCTACATTTAGCCGTATAGTTGCACGCCTACAATTTTCATATGAGAAAGTAAAATTGATTTGAAGGCCTCTTTGTGTAATAACACAACCCCATGACCTTGCAAGCCCAATTTTCTGCTCTTAACATTAGTATGCATACATAATGCAAGTTAATTCTTTGTCGGGCCACATATTTTGCTTACAGTTTAAAGTTCCAAGCTAGAGCAGTTTTGACCACCTTGCCATGTGGTAACCTCATTTTCAAAAAAAAAAAAAATGAGTTGTGCAATGGAGTTTTTCTTCTCATCAAAGAAATTTTTGGTCCTCATTGAGATGCCCTGACTTCAAAAATATTCTCGGAAAATTCTTGCCCATGTTGAAGATGCCTGGAAAGAATCAAAATCGAAAAGATCGTCTACACCTACAGATCAATGATGATTTTGGTTCGAGAGCAACATTCTCAGAACTGAACATTTTGTGTAATGTGTTTCAACTCCAAGGAACGTTTTTTTATAAAGATTGCATACAAACTCCAAGGAATGTTTGTTGGAGGGACAAGGACGAGTTTGTCCATATTTAATGTTGGAGTTTTCTAATTTTGTGTAAAATTAACTTTTTCGTATTCTTTCTCATGTCTTTATTCTGTGTTTTGGGCGCCAAGTGCAGCCATTTGTAGGAAAGTGAGATTTTGGAGGGAATTATTAGGAAATAACAGATTAGCAATTCAATTTTTAATTCTTTTTGATATTTTTATTAATCGAGGCGTCAACACCCTCATGTGCAGCCCCCAATGAAAGAATTGAACGAGGAGCCGTATGAGGTAAAAATCTCACGTACGATTCTGTAGAGTGGCAGTAAGGGTGGCTTATGTGTCAACTATTCCATTCATTCTCAAAAAATCAAACTCTGCCTTACGTAAAGTTTCCAGAGTACGATTGAAGGATTGGATTATTCATCAACAAAAAAATGGTATTTTTATGATTCAAAAAATATATATATTATTTAACTATATATATGGCTTTTTAACTATATATTATTTTAAAAATATTTTTAAGTACGGCCGATAGACGCACCACCATCTACAGGTGCAGTTTGGGTATGGAAAACCAGACAACCAAATCGGGTCGTCTCTGACGCCTACTGCCGGACTCAGAGCTACGAACCAGACCAAGGGCATCTCAAAGCTGTAAAGGCATGAAATTCGGCATCCGGAGTAATTTTGGCATGGTAATCTTCATTCATGAGATGTTATCTGCGTTTGCGGCAAGGTCACAGGCAGTTTGGCAAGTCAATCAGCACTCTACTGGCTATCTAGCAAGGTCAACGGATTCCATGCTAGGTCAACGGTAGCCCAGCAATCAGTAGTGGTAATGGTCAACAAAGGTGCAAGGTGATCAATGGCAGAACATCAGTTAATGGTAGCGCAAGGCAGTCAATACCTCTTCCACACCTCACCCCCGCGCTCATATGTTGTCTCTTCGCTCAACAAATAATCATTGTGGTTGGTTGTAGCCACGACAGCCTCGTAGTGACTGGGATGGTTAGTCGACGTGAATCAATGGATAATTTTGTCATTAGTGGTGCTAGGTTGCAGGCAACATTCAAAATACGCCATCCTGCGATGGGTACATGGTTTGGTTCACTAAAAAAGGAAAATGGTCTTTTGTGGTAGTAGGTTTTCATTGAATAGACTTTCTGGCGCACAATGGAGTTCCCATTAGCTTGTAGTACCGCATTTGTAGCGAGTTCAGAGGACAATTCTCTTAAGAAGATACTTACTTCTGGGTTATAGTAGATTTGCTTTGTGGCATGACTTCCCTGAATGACGGCAAGGTTTAGGTTAATTTTGTTTTAGTTTTTTTTATGCCTTTATTTCTAGGTGTTTTGTTGGTGCTATCATGACTCCAACAAGACTTGGATTACATCTCGTCAAGATGATTGGAGAAATCAGGCAACAACCTCCAAAAAGATTCGCAAAACAAAATCAGAACTACAAAGTTGTGGCTACTCAATGAGGATAAATTTGGCCAACATTGAATAAACGTAAAGGCATGCAGTACCGTATTGCGACAAACTAAATCAGACTGTTCACGAAACTCCTTCAACGAACATCTATCTTCCACCGCAGATTGGAGAAATCCAGCAACAACCTCTCAAAAACTATACAGCTGAAGCAACTCGGTAAAGATGAAGATTGGAGGAGCGCGTCAAGTAGTAGGCTGCCAATGTGGCATGCGAACCTCATGATAGGTTTATTTGTGGGAGGCTCACCACATAGTGTGTGAGCCAATCATTTGTTCTAGTGCAGAAAGATTTAAGAGATTTGTTCGGTATGGATTGTGCTAACTTAATCTGGCACAATATTGTATCGATCCTAAAAATTACTAAGAATGAGAATACTCTTTAAAAAAAACTAACTGGCTAGTTGGATGCACAGTACGATAAATTCAGGTTAAGCATAGGAAGTCAGCAGTTCTTGTTGATTAGTTTAATCAATTCACCTAAAACGAGGAAACATAACATGACATTGACTTCTATTGAGGAGATAAAATATTTTGTGAATATTAATTGTATTTAGATTAATATCATATTCCATATTTACTTAGAACTCTTGTAACACTATATAATGTACCTAAGAGAATGAATACACACATCACTACCCTTATTTTCTACATGTTATCAGAGCATAAAATCCTGAAATCTAAAAACCCTAAATTTTCCGTCGTCCACGAGTGACATCCATGCGCCATTACAAAAAAATGGCTCAACTCAGTTCGCCGATCAAATTTTTTTCTTCTCCAGTCGCCCCCGACAACCTTCAGCTTTTGCGTCGCTAGCTACTTCCGCTACCGGTGTCTCAGCTTCTACCGCTGCATGTGCTTCGCTGCTTTACGCGATCTCGTTTAACTCCGTCCAACTGGCGATCTCGTTTGAAACAGTGATCCTCATCATCGTCGCTATCCTCCCATTGTCCATACTATAGGCAAAACTTCTGAAATCACCGTCGCCTGGCCTGCCGCTGCGGTTTCTCTATTATCTTTGTACATACCACTACCGGTACTCATTCAGAGATCTCATTTAACATCCAGCTTCCCACTGAAGACGAAGAATGAGCGCATGAGATACACGTGCACAACCGGCCCTTCCAAAAGCGTGAGAAGTTACGCGTGGTTGACAGAAATGCGTGTTTCCATGCGCAGTGCAGAGACATGTCATCCATCCTCTTGGTACGTGTAACCACACGTATAGTCTTCCTTCTTGATGTTTTGCCCGTACTGGTTGCCCTCTCTTTGGCAAATTTTTATATATTAACCAACATATATAAACTGTGTTATGGCTCTTTTCCCCAGTGCCGACACCTCGCTGCTAGGATTTGCGGTTGCGGCCCCTGGCTCCCCTACCCGATCTGATTTTGGTCCTTCTCTGTCTGATGAAAAATAGAGTACGACCATTAATTTATTTACTCAATTAAATCATCCCTCTGACCATGGGTTAGTAAGCCTATTTTACCTTGGATTCTCGATTCGAGAGCCTCATATCACATTACTGGTGACAAAGGTTCTCTCACTGATATTACTACTTCTACCGATACTGTTAATGTTCTACTACCTGATGGATCTGTGTCATCTGCAACACATTATAGTTATATACACTTTGGAGATACTACCATGAGTCATGTGCTTTATATACATGCTTTCCGATGCCATTTATTATCATGCTCTAGATTGTTATCTGCCTTAAAAGGTCTAGCTTTGGTTACTGAAAATTATTGCATTTTACCGAAAATAAGTACGAGGACTGTGATTGGTGTGGGTGAACAAGGGGGGTTTATTGGCTTCTTCTTCTGGATACGCTTATTCAGTCTCATATCCCGCAGTCAGTTTTGACAGTTGCTATAGTTTCTACATCTGATATATGGCATCAATGTCCGGGTCATCCATCATCTACGGTGTTGTCTTCTGTTCCTACTTTTGATTTTAGCACCAATAATACTTCTTTACCTTGTCATAGAGCAATACAGACTAGACATAGTTTCTCTTTAAGTTCTTCGAATGCTAGTTCTTTGTTTGAATTGATACATTGTGATGTTTGAGGGCACACCATCTTCTAGTGGTGCGTTTTATATTTTAACTACAGTTGATGATTATTCCCGAGCTGTTTGGGTTTATTTGTTAGTAGCTAAGTTTGATGTAGCCTCTAGATTTAGAGAATTTTGTGCTTTAATCAAGACACAGTTTGGGTGTCATATCTGTCGTGTATGTGCTGATAATGGTACAAAATTTCTGCCTTTGAGATCATACTTTGCTGAATCTTGGATCATTTTTACACATATATGGTTGATACACCACAGGAGAATGGTCGTGTGGAATGCAAGCATCTTCCTATTAATACTCATGCTTTACGTTTTCAAGCTAATTTGACTATTAATTTTTGGGGAGAATATGTTCTCACTGCTGTTTATCTAATTAACCGAACATCGACGAAGCGACCATTGCCATTTGAGTTACTCTATGGAAGTACTCCAAGCTT
>JAUOBV010306148.1:0-11061 GCA_032360425.1 Rubia occidens | reverse complement strand
GTCAGCCCAAAAAAGATAATTAGGGTGGAGCTAGCATTGAGGAGAGACCATGAGAAAGAGGATTGAAAAATATCCCAAGGAAAATAAGAAGAAGAGAAAGAAGACATAGAATAAATGTAGAAAACTTTTAACAAACCTTGTAGAATTTTTATTTTGTGCTTTTGGTTTTTATTTAATTTTTAAATCAATTGGCCGACCATTATGCGAAGTTGAACCTTCTTAGAAAATGGGCTTGTTGGGCCGCCGTTGACCCACATGAAGACCCAAACATAACTTTGGCACGACCCTTGCAACGTTGCAAGCCTGGCAGGAAAATGTATTTATGCACCACACTTATTCACATGACATGACAAGTTTTATTTTCCTAATTGGTTTTATTCATATGAAGATCATCTATATTGTAGATTATTGCAGTGTGTCACCTAATGAATGATATAGTGTTGTAGTGCAAAAATATTACTTCATGAGCATATTTGTAGCTTCATTTGGTGTGATTAATTAATTTTGTGTTGTGGATGATATAGTGGTGTGTGATAACTTAACTTCATTTTTTGGTCGTGGAGTTGTGATCTACGATAAGAGGAAATTGCCCGAAGGAGGGATAAATTATAATGTATCTAAAGTACATAAGCAAGGTCAAGATAGGCTATTTGCAATAAATTAATAGACATGGTGGACAAAGGTATCAAATGTCCAACGATATTTGACCATATAGGAAATGAGATAGGCAAAGAAAGAAATCAGTGGTTAATTTATGTAGGATTAATTTCTAGGACAAAGGTAGACATATTGTTGTACGAGTCAAAGCCTTGGGTTGATGATGCTTAAAAGGAAAAGTCGTGGAAGGCCCTTGAGTTGGCCTTTGATATTGAGTGTGAAAACATGGGAAAGTTGAAGAGTAGAACTATACGACGTTTGGGAGAGAGAATGAGAGGTTTCAAAGCCAAATTGGCTAGGGATTATGCTTTTTGAAGGAAGAAAAATTGAAACCAAAGAATTAAGCATTCGTTTATTGGTGAATCAAGATGGAAGGATTGGAAGAAATCTTGTGGACAAATAATCGGTTCAAAATTATCAAGTACGTGCTATGAAGAATGTAGATAGTGAATACACAATTATATGTGTAGGCAAAGACATATTTTCTTGGATAGACTAGAATATGCATGAGCATGTTATCATGATAGCAATCCGTTGTGTATGTAGTTAGTGATCGTCATTGCTTAATAATTGTAACGGACCTTATTTTCCAAAACTAGAGTACCACAAACTGAACAAAGTAACGTTGCATGGTACTACTTTGGCTCTGATAATTTCTATAGATTAGTGCACCACATCATTTAAAAACTAAGTTTAGGCACTGTTTTAGTCCAACAATATAGGCAACGTAGTCTGATTTTCATTTGACTGATGCGATTTCCTTAGCTACAAGTGATCAACGTCCCAAACACAAAGGGACAATGACTCACTATTGTCCCTCATCATATATCTTCTTCATTTTCATAACCAAACCACATATGTTTATGTTATCACGGGGTTTAAGAGAAAATATTGTCGAGGTTGCAAAAGGAAATAACATGTTACAAGCGATGAGTCGAGGAGGGTACGCACTATTCAAGGCTTGAGTGTTTGACAAACTTGAGCATGGGATGACAAAATAAGAAGCAAGGAATTCAACAGAAAATCCCAGACATGATGAGGTTCCCCAATTTGAAAAATGGTTAAAAGGATACAAAAGGCGGGGGAAAGAAGATGGTAAGTTCCACACCAAAGATACGGAGGTGATAGCCTAAGAAATTGTAATTTTACCAACTATTTAGTTGATCTAATATGTGGGAAATGTTTGAAGATAAATGTTATTCAATATTGGTAATTTACAGGATGACTTAAAAAGAAAGAAGTAGTCCGGCGACTTCATCAGGGATAGAAAGAAAGACATACTTGGTGTGGCGCTAAACAAGAAATAACTTTCAGGTCGAGTCTGAGGTGTTGGCGCTCTCGCTTCACATGGGGACATCTTTGTCAATGAAGGTTAATAACGTCAAGTAATCAAAAGAGCAAGATTAATGCTTTGTAATCTACAGTTGCCCAACTAGTTGTTTATGTCTGGAAAGAAGCGAAAGGGAGGAAAATTCCACAAATCCTAGCGTGTTCTAATTCAAAATCCGCAAGTACTCCCTGTTCTTCTTCTCTGAAAAACTGAACACATGACCACCCAGTGTGTGATAGTAGGCCTGAAATAACATCTTCGACTTCAACAATGACTTTTGTGTTTGAATGACTAAGAAACTTGTTGGTAGAGGTCACCCAACACAACTTGAAGTTATAAGTAAATGTAGTAAACTTTTCTTATTAAAATTATTTTATACTTTGTTTTAATTTAGCTACTCTTCTTGTGAAGGATAATTCCTTGTGCATTCTTCTAGTCAAATGTTTTGATGGTGAGAACAATGTCATTGTGGAAGGAAAAGTGTACACATCTATACAATTTCATTATCACAATCCTGTCACAAAGGAAAACGTGATGGGTAATATAACTAAGACCCTCGTAAATGGTAACATTCTTCCAATCCCAGATGTCGTGGCGACTACAATGGACGAGGCAGTTGGAATATTTGTTGAGTGCCTCTTACATTTGGCCTCAATTCTAGAAACCAACCCCTCAAGAATGAAAAACTAAAATATAGTGGTTTCATATAACATGAGCTGAGACAACATTTTTGTACATAACTCTCCAAATTGATTTCTTGTAGATTGAGGCAAGAATTATTAGCCCGGTAAAATGGGCAAGTACACTGGGGAATTTTAACACTACAAAATCTTGTGTCCCTAGAGTGAATCCACCTTCATTATATCACTCTAGGGATGGCTATCTAAAGAACATCCACATGATTTTGACAACTCATCCTCCCTTGAATTCAAAATAATTACAATGGAAGAAGTTGGTATTTTTGGGTACAAGGTAAATCCAATAATCTGGAAGAAGGATCTCGAAGCCATTTTCCATTTCAATAATTTTACCCCTCCATTGATACAACTACATTGCATGTATGTATGAATTTATCGACCATTCATTATTAATTATTGTAAGTATTGCTTTGTCCATCAATCATCTAGACTTACTTTGTATGTAGGCTTTTGCATATACAATTTATTTCAAAAAGGAAAGGGTGGATAGGGGTTCTTTGACCATTGAAGATCCTACATGATCATGTGGGGATGGAAGAGAATTTTGCCTACTTGAACTCCTGGTTGATGAAAAAGGATAATTTGACATATATAGCACCATATTACGAGGGGTGAGTCCACAGTAGTTACTAACTTACAATTATTTTTACTGTATAATTCATTATGTGTTTATAAGGAATAATTACAATTTCATGTCATTAGCACATGTTTTATGGTCACCATCTTTGCTATTCCCCCCAACATGATGTTTTGGTTCTGTCTATTACATTAGAAGCCTCCGAGATTATTTCATTCACAATTGCAAAGGTGATGATAGATCCATTGGTTAATATGCACAATTCATTCCATTGGAAGTCCCTAAAGGTTAAAGTTTACAGCAACATATAAATTTGAATTAATTACTGCAATATGTGAATAACTATGTGTTCATAAACAAATTGTTGGTACGGTTGTCATAAAAAGTATTCGGCTTCATAAATTAATGAAGGATTTTGTAGCGAATGTGAATGAGAATTAATATGATATGCAAAAGGTATGTCTTATTCTCATATTTGTTTTCGATAATTAATGACAAGACTATGCCCAAGCTCCATTTTCATTAATTGTTCACTCCATGTTGTAGTCTTTTCCCAAAGACAAATTACCATACACCATTAGGCAATTGGAGGATGTGCTTGAAAGTTGGGTGATGGTAAATTATTTGAAATATTTACTTAACCCATCAGCTATATGAGGAACTATTATTAGGTTAAGTTTATGGTGCGATTATCATTCTCTAAAATGACCACTGATACCTTCCAAGGTTTTTTTGACACCTTGATATTGTTCTTTATCTAGATATGGTGTATCCATGGTATAGTTCATTTTGTGAGAATTTTGATAAATTTTATTTTCATTGAAGGTGTGGTATTTAAATTTCTTATGTGTATACCTTATGTTAGCTATACCTACATGTTATCAGAATGCCGTTTGACTTTAGGAACGCTTTTTATGAATATTTTATTGTTGTTTTTATTTCAAGTAGTGACATCGCGCACGTCTAGTTACCATTTGGTAATTCTGACACCACAAACTAATGTTACTTAGTGATCGTTATACATTATCGATGGTATCTCGAGATGAGGAAGATTTTTTAAAGTGACATTACAAGTACGTCGTAAATTAATATCAATGCAAAGGATGTTGGTTCACTGGAACAACATCGTGTCAACCCATATGCCACTTCATTCAAACTTGGGTGTCGACCAAACTAACGTCGCACAACAACATGCTAATCAACTTCTAAGAATTTGTTTATGCCAATATCTCGCTATAGTAAGTGTTGGGATCCCTATGTACATAATCAGCGTGGTTTTTAAATTAAAAAACCACAGTAAAAAATAATATTTAACGCGGGTTCAAACTGAGGTAAAAAATCACAGTCAGCCACATTTATTAGAAAATGGTGTGATGTCGCTTATAAATATGAACGACTTTGGTACCTACCTTTGCATCGTTGTAAACGATGATGTTGAAGGTTTCTTGGCAAGTCGGCCACCAACACATATAAACTGACATTGCATGGTTATCGATAAAGCCATCGACTATGAAATTTTTAGCTCAGTTCAGGAAGAAGCATTTCCACACACTTTTGCTTGGTTAACTCCTTTTTTCATGAACTCTTTCATCATAGAGGTAAGAGCTTGGACTTGTTCCTCTAACTTTGTTGGTTGAGACGGTTCCTTCACTGGTTTCACCCTAGACCTTGTACCAAATTGCCATATTCCATTTTCCATCTCTTCGAAGAGTGCAATTTCCTCCCTAGGGTTCTTTTTGGAAATTTAATCACTGTAAGCGACTTTCACCATACGCATGTCATCATCGGACAACCCCTCAAAAAAATAGTAAACTAGATCTCCCTCTTTCAATGGATGATATGGAGAACTCGCTAATAGTCTCTTAATCATTCTGAATACTCATAGAGGGATTCATTAACAAACTGAGAGATATTGGAGAGGTGCTTCTTCAACCCAATAGATTTTGAAGCTGAGAAGTATTTCTCAAGAAATCTGATCTTCATAATCATCCATGAGGTGATACAACCGGGCAAGAGATAGTACAACCAATCCTTTTCCGAGTCCCGAAGTGATAAAGGACATTCCCTAAAATTGTAATCTTCCCTTTAGACTCCCGTTGGTACAAACTAGGTGGAATTATGAAAGAAGCTTGTTCGTATCTTCTTCGGCCATTCTATTGAACGTTAGCAAGTAATGGATCATACTGCTCCAGAGTTCACATGTCAAATTGGGTGGAAAGGGTAGGAAAATGATGCAAATGAGTTGATTATAATAATATGGAGCCATCAACTACCTCATGTGTGGTCATCCTCTGCCATTTCTTCCTTCTATATAATTACCATAAGTGGCTCTCATGGAACTTTCATTATAGATCTCCCCTTCCTTCTTTGCCTACCACCTGTGCATTCCGCTAGAAATTGTAAAACTCCCAAGTTATTGGCACGTACGTGTACCATAAACCAGGAATAAAATAGTAGCCAACTAAAAACAAGAATTGAAAAAAAGGTTAAAAGTGACGGGATACTAGCAAAAAAGCTGAATAACAAAAGCCAGCAAAAAAATATATAAAAACAACACTAATTACTCCACTAACACACTATGCAAGTTAATTACTAGACCTATGAAATAACATCCCTGGAAATGACAAAAAAAATTGACCAGCCCTCTTTCAGTGTTCCTAATCAATCAACGATTGAACCGAGAGGAGGACTATTAGGGATCAAAGTAGATATTTGTATTTTTCTCCTACTCCTGCTACTACACTACCAAGAAGGGTAGATAGTGGAAAGTACCAGTTTCGTCCACATAGATGTTAGGAATCTAATAATTAACTATACACAACCATGATTGAGTCATCAATCCGATAACATGTTAGGAACAATCAACGTTGGATGTTTTATAACTAACTACTAACATGAAAATGATGACAAGAATAAACAACATAATGTAGCACTCGAGTAATATTTGCGTAACATGATTAATGCCATTTATATCATTGATTTCACCACATATAACAATAAGCCTATTCTAGATTTTGTATCACGTAGTGCAGATAATGGCCAAAACTTTCCCCTATCTGTTACATAAGGGTGTGTGTATTAAATCATTCATCGTCCTCTCCTCCAGAACTAGGGGAGTGCAACAACGGAAATGGCTTATTGTGCAGGTATGATTTCCCCCCGTGTGATTAAGTTCTGGGCAAAACAGTACGAGTGCACCACCCCTAGGCCTACAAAGGCAAAGGAAGTAGGTATCTTATCGATGGCTATAGGATCATAAAGATAATCTTAGTTTGATACTTTAGCTATTTCTACACGGAACCCTTTAGACTGAATAGTCGGCTAATTCGAGCATGGTCAATGGTAACGTTAACAACGAAAACCTACGTGTACACACCCACACAGTTCCAGACCATCATTACGCCAAACATATCAAGGTTTTCTTCCTGGGAGGGGGTAGCAACTGCTCAACAACATGAAAGTAGACTTTTGTTTGTGCTAACTAAGTGTGAAAATCATGAAATTCATAAGAATTAGAATAATAAGGGAATAGCAGAACACAAAAGCACAAGGAAATAGGCCTCTCTATGAAATCTCAAAAAATTAAAATAAAAAATGAATATAAATATTATCCCCAATTAAATTAAGTGCTCTCTAAGAATTGAACCCAAGTATTTCATTTGATTCAATGCTCTTGGGTAAAGGGAAACAAACATATGAAAATAAAAGAACCTAGAGAGAAGGAAAAATACTTTCTCTCTCTCTATCATACTCTTGAGTTCTAAAAAATATAATTTGATTAAACCCTATAGGACATAGGTCCATATATAGTAGTAGGTAATTGGGCCTTAAAATAAGCCCAAACATGGCCAAAACCCTAGCAGCAGCAAATGGCACTGGGGGGTGGTATGTGGCACAGTCTGTTTAGGCCTAGAGCCATTGATATGGTGCTTCACCCCCTTTACCATTTTAGGCAGAGGGAGAACCATTCATGGTGTTTTGAGCGGGACATAATTGCATAGGGGAGACTCAGATCCGCATGCCAGTCAGGGCCATTGTTGCACTTTTCTAATTACAGAGGTGGTGCCACTGGATGATTATGTCCGTATCCTATGTGAAAAGTATAGGAAAGTATTAACCATTGACCACACCACGTATCATAAACACTGAATAGGCTTATGGTTGTATGTGATGAAATCGATGTTTGAAATGACATTAATTATGTTACGCAAATATTCACCGAGTGCTAGGTTATATAATTCATTCTCGTGATCAATATGATGCTAGTAGCCTTAGTTAAAATCCCCCTACAATGCTTGTTTTACCAACACTGATTGTTCCTTACACGTGGTTGGATTGATGACCCGATAACTGTTGTGGACGACCATGGTACTTGTCACAATCTACCATTCTAGGTATAATATTAGTAATAATGGGAGAAACATTACAAATTTCTAGCTTTGATCCCATCCTCTTTGTTTTCGATCCGTTGGAAGATATCATGTGGTTTATTGATTAATTTAGCGACACTAAGAAGGGGCGAGTAAAATTTTGGCACCACTAGTGGGAATGTTAGTTTGAAGGTAAATTAGTTAACTTGCATAGCATGTTATTTTAGTAGTTAGTGTTGTTCTTGTTTTTGTTCATTTTTGTTGTTGAGCTTTCTTGCTAGTATCCAGTTACTTCTAACCTTTTTTTTCTAGTGTTATTTTAGATGGGTACTGTTTTATTCTCAGTTTATGGTACACACTCGTACCACTAATTTGGGAGTTTTACATTATCCAGCGGAATACACAGGTGGTAGGCTACGAAAGGGGAGGAGACCGGAAGTTCCACAAGAACCAATTTTGGTAGTTGTATTGAACGTAGATATGGTAGAGGATAACCACACATTGAGGGAGTTGATGGCTCCATATTTGAGAATCAACCCCTTTGCATCATTTCCCATCCCTTGCCATTCAATGTGATGTGTGAACTCAAGAGCGGTATGATCTACTGCTTGCCAACATTCCATGGAATGGCCGGCAAAGATCCAAACAAGCATATTTTGGAATTCAAAAAAATTTGTACTAACATGAAGCCATTGGGAGTATCGGAGGAAGATTACAATTTGAGGGCATTTTCTTTCTCCCTTCGGGATGCGACTAAAGTTTTGTTGTACCATCTCTCGCCTGGTCGCATCATCTGCTGGATAGACAAGGAGCGCAGGTTCCTGGAGAAATATTTCTCACCTTTAAAGTCTGTGTGGTTGAAGAATAAGCTCTTCAATATCTCTCAGTTCTCTAATGAAACCCTCTACGAGTATTGGGAACGGTTCAAGAGACTATTTGCCGAGCTATTCATATCATCCATTCAGGAAGGGGGTCTTGGCTTACTATTTCATTGAGGGGTGGTGTGATGATGACATACGTATGGTGAATGCCCCCCATAGGCTAGCAATGGAATTTGTGACTTGAAACTGTACGGGAGTGTAAAATGAAACTTCCATCCCCCATACTTAGCCAATTATAAAGTGAAGAGAGGAGACCTTCGTGCTAGATTTTGACCAGGCCCATTCTAGGTGAAACGGGTGGTGCCAAGGTCCCATGATACGGGCCGTGCTAGATATTGGTCCGCGTCGTCTATGGCTGTTTCACTCGGCTAAGTTTTTTCCTCTGCTACGGGTGAACTGTTGGTCCTATTTGGGACTTCTTGAAGTTGATTTTATTGTGCTCGAGAAGAAAAATCCAATGGAGACACCCTCATGGTCTGATTATTCCTATATTTTACCCAGAACTCCATGAAACCTTGGATAACAATACCTCAGTTTCTTCTTTGGCCTTTTTAAACTTCGAATCTCTTTTTATTTGTCCAAATTCTATCCACTACCACACTTTAGATTCCATAACCTTCAATCCTTTATCATTTTTATGAATGGCTTTCGATATCTTCTACTATCCTTGGGAATGGCCTTCAAATATCTACAAGCACCCTCACAGATGGCCTTTCAGCAAAGAAACAGAAAAAAGTATTCACGAGCACCTACTAAAGAGAACACAAAGGAAGATCTAGGTTCCCATGAATACAAAGTATCCATTAGCTTCAATTAAATTTACAAAACTAAGGATTTAGACAAGAAAATCAATAATGGCTATCTAAACCCTTTGTCGTATAACCCTAACTAAAAATAGCATTCAACTAAAGAAAAAATGTGCCGAATGCATTGGTTAACACATACATAAAGGTTCACATCAATATCAACCATATTTCTATTGGTTTGACCAACAAAAGTGCACATACAATACTTAACAAATTATCTCTTAAACAGAACACCACCCCACTCAATTTCTTAATCTCTTCGAATAAGGTAATAGAAATGTTACCGTGATTGTCAGCTTTAATCTCAGCTCTCCACATCTCTCTTATCTCAATATCCTTTAACACACCCACACCATTACTTTTCACAACTTGCACAGAACATTTTGGAACCCGTGGAATGCAGAAAATGTCAAAAACATCATCCGATCTAATAATGTACCTGTACTGAGACACTTTCTGCACACAACAAAAATGATCAAACATGTCCGAGAGTTGGAACCGATTTCTGGGAAAGATTTGAGACGAAATGGAATCATTGGATGGATTTATTTATAGGAGTACCATAAAATATACTACAAGAACTCTCAAAATAGATCAACGGTTCACCAACAGCGAAAGAAACAAATTAGGGCCAAAATTGAAGAACATTCCATGCAAAAACACACAGTCTGTTTCCCATGAAACATAAAATCACGCGGTAACATGGCATGGCCCGCAAAAATCTGCATAGTCCCTTCACCGTGCACCATAAAATGTATGGTTAAACGGCATGGACCGTGCAGATCTGCACGACGCGTACTCTGCACTAATTAAAAACGTGTTGAATTGATTGTCTTTTATTCACTCTCTCTCTCTCTCTTCCACCTATAAAAAGCTTCATTCTTCTTCCTTATCCCCTTGAGCCCGACTTAGGCCTCAATAACCCATTTTCTTCACATTTTCTTAGTGTTTGCATCTTTTCCATGGATTCTTGTAGATCTATAATGGATTTTAATTAAATAGATTAGATTAGCGAGGGACACGACTCTATAGATAAAAACCAATTGCTCATCTCTTTCTTCATTCAATACTCTTTTCCATGACATTTAGTCAATTAAATGCTATGTTTTTTTATTCTAGTAGCTTAAATCATTGACTTGAGGATATTTGTAAGCATGTATTAACTTTAGATTTATGAGACTTCAAGATTCTTGTCTATTTCATCTGCTATAAATATCATGCTTAATTCATGCTCATGTTTCTTGATATAATTTTTTTATGAATGTGATTAGGATGTACCCATAGTTAGATTCTTTGCATGATTTAGTGTTAGGCTTGGGAAATGACCTAGAGAGTGTAACATTTCTATGAATATTGGGATGCGGAATGTTAACCATGAGGTTGTTGAAGACACATGTGCCTGAGTTTGTAATAAGATTATTCTTGTAATTGGGTTATCTTGCGAATGATAAATGATGTCACCAGACAATAGGGTCAGGTGATCTTATTGACTTGTTTGGGGGTGTGGGATAATACACGAACGTCGTATCCCTAATATTTGGCAACTAGCCATTGAGAAGACACTGGAGTTATCATAAGGTATTGATATCCTAAATGGAACAAAATAGGCTTATGACGGGTATTTGTGGTGGAGGTCCCGATGATCCATGCTACTTCCAGATTTAACTTGGTTCGTTAAAGGTACGTGTCTATTAACCCTGCTTGTGAGGGCTAGAGTTATTGACTGTAAGTGCTCATCTATG
>JAUOBV010306042.1:0-11061 GCA_032360425.1 Rubia occidens | reverse complement strand
GATTTGAAACTTGTTCTTCAAGCTTCCCATGGTTGGAATATGCAATGGCATTGTGGGGATTTTGCCTCCGCAAATTTGCCCTCAAACTAAAGTTTCTTGACTCCTCAGCCATCTCTTCATAAAGGTTCATGGTTTTCGTAGCAGATTTGGTCCCAAGAGAACCACCACATACTTCCCTCACTAGCCGTTGGTCTTAATAAAAAAGACCAGTGTAGAAGTAATGCACTATATCTCCATCCGAAGAGCCATGGTAAGGACAACTTGCAAGAAGTTTCTTGAACCTCTCTCAATAGTCGTAGAAAGACTCCTCATGCCATTGGATGATGAATCTAATATCCTTCTTCAAAACGGTGAACTTTGTGGCCGGGAAGTACTTGGATAGAAATTTATTCTTCAAATTGATCCAATAATTAATGCTCACAGGCGGAAGATAGTGTAGCCAATCCCTTGCGGCATCTCACAATGAGAACGGAAAGGCTTTCAACATGTAAAGCTCCTCGTTCACCCCACCAGGAAGCATCCCACTACACACCATGTAGAAATAAAGAAGGTGCTTGTTTGGATCTTCTCCTTGCTTACCAAGGAATAACGGTAGCAAGTGAATCAACCCGGACTTCAATTCAAAATGGTCGTGAGCATCAACTGCCGGATATGTGATACACATAGGTTGGTGCTGAAGATTGGGAGCCATGGTATCCTGCATTAGCACTTGCTCCACCAGGATGTTCCTCTCTTGTTGGGAAGGAGGTTGAGGTACTCCTCCCAGAAATTCACCTTGCTCCTCGTGTTGATCCATGGAGGTAGTAGATGTCCCAAAATGGTCACTAGGAGAGTTGATATTCACACTTTCCAATGAAATTCTCCTAGCCCTTATAATGTGCAACTCTAACTAGGGGTCATAGTATAAGGGTTCGTGTGATGAGGGTCGTGTACAAACCATACACCAAATACTCAAACAATACATTCTCAAGCCAAACAAATATCAAATAAAAACAAAACTAACAAGTATTCACAACTAGCACATATTCATACATAAAATGTTCAAACATTAAAAAATATACGCCCTGTCTCTGTCAACAGCACCAAAATTTGGAAGGTCGTCGTCGTACCTCTCAGAGATGTAATTTTTATGCCCTCCTTTCTTACTAACTACAATTAAGTAGCTAGTGTTAAGTCGGGGTCATCCACAGAGACAGGGGATATTGCCAAGTGTTTGCTCATAAAATGGTAAATACTATGCTAGATATATAGATATACATACATATAAAAGCACATAAAGAGTGGGGGTTTTGGTTTGGTTTTTCCTAAATTGTGAATTTAAAAGCAAGTTAGACTAATAAATCATACAATTACTAAAACAGGATTAAGTACAAATAATGGAGTTTCGGGGGTAATTGACTTATACTTCCAAGCCTTCTATCTATCATCGAACATATAACTTATTCAATACCTTTACTACTTGTTGTGAAGATAAATCTCCCACTCTTCTTTGATAGTAGTTTACAAGAGTGAATTCGACATCTCTGGCTAAACCTCACTAATGACCCCCTTTAGTCGTTCAACGCCTAAAAGTATCCCATTAATGGCATTAAGCTCAAAGAATCAACAAACTTGGTAACTCTTATAAACAATACACTGTGTCTAAGCATTGAAGTAATTCATGCATTTACACAAGATTAGTTAAGATTGATTAACGCTCATTAACTTCTCTCATTTTCTACACAAATAAACATGACGAAGAATTCAACATCAACATATTTACATATTACTCATCAAATCACCAACAACATTAGAAGCCCTAAATCATACTTTTGAATTTCATATCAAAGAGGGAATAATTAGTTAGTTTCTTCAAACCCTAACAGATAATCATACAAGCAATTCATATAATCAAACTTCCAACATCATAAATGAATTCAACAACCCATTTCAACAAAATAAATGCACAATGGCAAAGCATTAAATAGCTTATAAATAGATCTCAAGATATGGTCTTGGAAGCCAAATCAATTGCTCCCAAGGTTATGTTTAGTTACTAGACTTCATACTAATTATTAAAAGAAAATCAGACATGAATTCAAGAAGATACTAAGGTAGAAAATGGAAGAAACTAGGGTTTTTCACTATTCTGAATCGGGAGGAAAAAGTTGGAGAAGAAAGAGAAAAGTGATGAGTATTTGTAGTACAAAAATCCCAAAAAGTAAGTCTGTGCAGATGGCCGTCGTGACTCGCAACACATCTGTTGTGACTTGCAACGGCCAGAGTACGCTGCCCTCAAGTGAATTATTCTCTTTGGTCTTCATGTAGTCTCCTCTTCCTTTCTTCGGGTCTTAAAAAGTCTTCATGGTCTTCATAATGGAGTCTTCAAAGTCTTCAAATCTTCAACTATTACCTCGTCTCACAGAATCCTTATTACAAGTGACAAAAGCGATAAAACCACTCCTAACTCTAGTAATAGATTTCATGGTAAAATAGAGTATCTAAATCATAAAAGCATGCCAAAATGAGTATAAAAGATCCCCAAAAGAATGGTATAATATGGAAAAATCTCCGACTTTGTAAAATGGCAATGCCAAGAATCATAACCACAGTCTAAATCCAATGGTATAGTCTGTATAATAGTAGCTTCCTCTCTCCAGGAGCGAGAATGTGGATCAATCAAGTAATAGACAAAAACAATGTTGCTGAGAATACGATCAGGCGAGTGAAGAGGAAATTGGCATCCCTTGGCAGCCATGGATAAAAAAAATTAGTTTGTGCACTAGTAACAATATGCTTTCGGCATCCATATTTCAAAGGAGCGATGCCCTTAGAAATACTTTTCCATGCCAAGGAAGGTTGAGAACCAAAAGAAGGATGCAATAAAAAAGAAGATGAAAAGTATTTATCCTTATAAACACGGGAAAAAAGTGATGGATTTGTAAGCATTCTCCAGGCTTGTAAACTGAGTAGGGAAACATTAAATACCTCTAAATTACGAAATCCAAGTCATTCATTTGTCTTTAATTTTAACATTTTTTCCCAAGAGACCGAAGGAATTTTCTTTTTCCCATTACTTTCACCCACCAAAAACTGGTAATCTTGGAACATATTTGACGAAGAATATAATCTGGAATAAAAAGGCAACTCATAGTATAAGTAGGAATTTCTCGGAGAACCGATTTAACCAAAACCTTCTTCCTAGCTTTACAGAAGTGCTTGTCAATCCATCCTTGACTTCTCTTCCCAGAAACACCTGTAATATACTTCTAACAACTTCATATGGAACCCTAAATATTTTCCATAGGATAAAACTTTGCAAATATAAAAGAATGCCAAAAAATGTCTCTCATATCCAAAGAAGTATTTGGACTGAAAAGAATCCCTGATTTGTAATAATTGACACATTAACCAGAAATGTTGTGAAATAATGAAATCGCCCATTGTAAGTTAGAGGTTCAGCCACAGTTGCTTCACCAAAGAGTAGAGTATCATCAGCAAAAAAAAAGTGATACTTTAGGTCCATATTTAGAAACACCTAAACCATGAATTTTTCCAGCCTTCATCAAATCTGTGAGTATAGTCAAAAATATCTTCGAACAATTGATAAAAACATATAGAGATAAAGGATCTCCTTGACGTAGTCATCTTTGTTATTGTAAGTGTCCCAATTCCCCCACCATTTGAGATGAAAGAAAAAGAAACTGTAGAGATACAACAATCAATAAGAGTGACAAATGGAGATGGAAAACCCAACTAAGATAGAGTACTAAGAAAAAATTCCATTAAATACGATAAAAAGGTTTGCTCATATCCAACTTCACAATCATGTAGCCCTTCATACCTT
This sequence comes from Rubia occidens, assembly GCA_032360425.1. Lineage (NCBI taxonomy): Eukaryota > Viridiplantae > Streptophyta > Magnoliopsida > Gentianales > Rubiaceae > Rubia > Rubia occidens. The sequence goes on along the minus strand of JAUOBV010306042.1, from coordinate 7,235 downwards.
TTTTCTTTACATTAATAGTGTGATGAAATTCATAGGCAATCAAAACATTATCTGTAATCAAACAGCCTGGGAAAAAACATAATGAAAACTCGAAATAATAGGAGGAATTACCAACCGTAATCTATTGGCCACAACCTTAAGCATAATTTTGTAGACAAAATTATGCAGGATAATCGGGGAAATTGTGTGATCAGATCAGGTTGATGAACTTTGGGGCGACTACGATATGAGTAAAATTCATCAAGGATTCAATAGTACTAGAATTAAGAAAATTATGAGTATAAGCAGTAACATCATGCTTAATAATTCTCCAAAATTTTTGAAAAAATTGGACTTATACCATTTGGACCTGGAAATTTGAAAGGATGCATCTGTTTGACTGTTCAGACAATTTCATGCTCAGAATAAGGCCAAATAAGTGGATTACAATCATCCAAAGAAAGCCTTTGTTGCAGCCGTTCTAGAACTTGCAAAACGATGAATCGCCAAAATAATCCAGAATATTGTTAGCATCGCAAAGGCCATAATTATGATTTTACACTGCCGATTGGAAGAAAAACGAGGGAAAAAGTAGTGTTTCCATCTTCCTCTTTATACCAATGTTGTTTTGCACGTCCATTTGATACTTTCAGCCTCCTGAAGAGAGGATCTGTTTCTGTACAATATTAGTAATGGTGCCACCTTCCACCCTTGTTATAGCCAATTTTAGTTCCTTTAAATGTCGAGGAATAAACGGAAATGCACCTTTACTCCATCGCAATAAACCAACAGAGCACTCTTTTAATTTAGTAGGAAAATCAGCCACTGCATTTGTCTAACCGTCCTCTATAATATTTACGCAATAAGTAAATTTCACCCAATGCGCTTCAAGATGGAAAATGATTCTTATGTCTGAAGCGTTGGAGATTAGATCCTCAAGTTTTGAGTTGAACCATAATGCACATATGATTTTAAAAGAAACATTTGAAATAGAGGAAACTGAAGACAGAGGAAAGCAATCAAGTAACCGTTGATTACATGTTGCTCGATCTAGCCTTCCCCGCTGAGTATGAGGGTCACGTAATAGCATGTTCCAAGTGAAAACATATCCTGAACAACCCATGTTGACAAGAACAAAATAATTAAGAGCCTTTCGAAAGCTGGATATTTGCCATTCCACATGTAAGTTACCGCCCTGGAATTCTTCTTGGAAATCACTTCAATAAAATCACCCAAACATAACAACAGTATAGGAGTAGAAGAAGCTAATTTTTAAAACTGTTCCCAAGACGAACTACGGTGAAATACCCGTGGTTTACCATGAAATCCAGTAACACAAATATCTTGACCCAATAAATGAATATGCACATCAATATAGAGAGAAGAATAAGATTTCAATTCAATTGAAACTTGTTTATTCCATAACAGAGCAAGACCACCTGATTAGCCTTGTGAACCTACCGCCACACCATAAAAATTTAACTGCAATTTTATGAATCAATGAAAGAAACATAGGATTTAGTTTCACATAAGAAAAGGATGGTGGCCTTCTTTAAATGTACTAAAGTGCATAATTCATTAACTTCCCGAGGCCAGCCTAGCCCGTGACAGTTCCAACTTATAAGATTCATAATGGTGGGTAGGACTGGGTTGTGATGCCAGTCTTTTCCTTAGAGTATGAATTTAAAGAATCTCCAATATTAGAAACCTCCAACATTCGAGTTTTCTTATCTATATTCGGACATTAATCCAACTAGACATCATCAAGTGCATGCTTACATTTAAGGGGCCTTTGGTGTAATATTAATACCATCATTCAGTGATGAAGGACGAGTACCATTACGCTTCCTAAATAATGCGCACCTTTATGCATGCATTAACCAATGCATTCGACACACTTATTATCATGTTTTCTTTGGTTGATTGCTTTTTTAGTTAGGTTTACACGACAAAGGGTTCAGATGACCATTATTGGTTTTGTTGTCCAAATCCTGAGTTTTTATACTTAATTAAAGCTAATGGAAACTTTGTATTCACGAGCACCTAGATTCTCCTTTGTGATCTTACAAGTAGGTCGCTCGTCATCATCATTTTGTAGATAGCCTTCCACGGGGGTGCTAGAAGATATTTGAAGGTTATTCTTAAGAATGATAGAAGACATCGAAGGCCATTCACAAGGATGGTAGTAGATTGAAGGCCACAGACTCCAAAGGGGTGTAGTAGATGGAATTGAGCCCGGAAAGGGAAGATTTGAACTTCAAGAAGGCCAAGAATAGAAGATGGTGCCAACCGGTCGAACCAGCTGCCCAGCCGATTGGATGGCATGAGTTTTGCATGAGCCCTGCTTCAGCCTTGCATGGTCCGTGCAAAGTGGCTAGCACGGGCCCTGAAATTTACACAAGTCGTGCACATCCGTGCAGGACGCAACACCAGTGCTCTAAAATCACTTCCAAATAACTAATTATGGGCACAGACCATTTTGTTTTACATAGTTCGTGCTGTTCCAAGTTTCAAAAGTGAAGAACAGTCCACGGGGTGTGAAAAATATCACGACCTCACCATTTTTATGAGCAAAAGGTTCTTCCAACCGATGGTCCATGCCAAACAATAGGGGGAGCGCAATCAGAAGTTCTTGATCAAGTACCAGTCAAAGGCTCATGCAGGTCCGCGCGTCCTTCCATGCATGAAGCCACATGATCCATGTGAGTCTGTGTGGCCAGCACTACACTAGGTTTTGTGGACTATGCCATTTTTTACTGGCCTCGTAAATCACGGCTACTAGGGCTTCTAGGCCATTTTTGGGCCTATTGCAAGGCCCTATTTTTTATTACTATATATATGGACCTTTGGAAGGAAACCTAGATGTGCTTGGGGTAACATAGTCCAGAATCGTGTGGGTGTGTGCACATGGGTTACCGAGTCAATGTTACGATCGACCATACACTAGTAAGTCGATGAGTTGGTTCGAAAGGTTACGGGTATAGACAGTTAAAGTAGCAAACTAGGGTTAGTTTTGTAACCCTAAAGCCATCGATAAGGTGCTTCACCCCCTTTGCTTTTGTTTTGGCCTAGGAAGAAGCATTTGTGGTGTATTTACCGAGATGTAATATTACGGGAGAGATTCAGTTCTGCGCAGTAGGAAAGGCCATTTTTGCACTCTTCTAATTACGGAGGGGGTACTGATGGAAGACTACAAGCGCACCATACATGCATGTATGGGGACATGTTGATCATTGACACCACCACGTGTCACAAACACTAGAATAGATTTATAGTTCCTATATGTGATAGAATCGAGGATCAAAATAACATTAATAAAGTTACGCAAATATTCCCCAAGTGATATTTTATGTAGTTTATTCTATGTTGAATTGCATGCTAGTAGTTGTTAGTAACCCAGTGCATATTTTACCAACACTAATTATTCCTGACATAACATTGGATTGACAACCAAATCACGGCTGTGTGTAGTAGATTATTAGATTCCTAACATTTCTGTGGATGACCTCGGTACTTGCCACTTTCTGCAAATTTGGTAGCATAGTAGTAGGAACGGGATAAAAAATACAAATATTTATCTTTGATCATGTCCTCCTCTCGGTTTCGTAGATCTCCCATAATTTATTAGCGATACCGGGATGGGAGAATTAAATTTTTGTACCGTTGCTAGGATATTGTTTAAAGGTCTAGTAGTTAACTTGCATACTGTGTTGTGAGATCAAGAGTGGTATGATCCAGTGTTTACCAACTCTCCATGGAATGGCCGGTGAAGATCCGAACAAGTATTTGCCATAGTTTCATCTAGTTTGTACCAACATGAAGCTTCCAGGAGACTCGGAGGAGGACTACAATTTGAGGTCATTTCCCTTCTCACTTTGGGATATGGCTAAGGATTGGTTGTACTACCTTCCACCCGGTTGTAACCCCTCCTGGATGGATATAAAGCACATATTTATTGAGAATTACTTCCGAGCTTCAAAGTCAGTGGGGTTGAAGGGGCAGCTCTTCAATATCTCTCAATTCGCTAATAAATCCCTCTACGAGTATTTGAAATAATTCAAGAGGTTATTGGCACGCTATCCATATCATCTGTTCAAGGAGGGAGATTTGGTATACTATTTCTTCCAGGGGTTGTATGGTGATGATATGAAAATTGTGAATGCCGCTTGTAATGGTTCAATCGTCAAAAAGAGCCCAAGGGATTCCATGACACTCTTCGAAGAAATGGCCAATGGAGCAAGGCAGTTTGGTACAAGATCTGGAGTTAAAACCGTGGATGAGCCATGTCATTCTCCTAAGCTAGAAGAGCTCTTGCTTCTATGATGAAGAAGTTCACGAATGGGAGGATTCAAAAATTAAAAGTTTGTGGTATTTGCAGACTCGGTCATCACATTGATATTTGTCCACAAGTGGAGGAAAACTAGGAGGAGTTGAAGGCATTGGACTTCAATGGTGACAATAGGAAACAATTTGGTAGGGATCAACGACAAGGCTTTTGTGGGAACCAAGGAGGCAAAAGGCAATACCCCTACTCAAATACCTTCAACCCGAGGTACTGCGATCACCCCAAATTCTATTAGCGCGGGAAGAATCATGTGCAGTGGCACAATCAAGGTGGATAAGCTCCACCTCAACCCTATCCAATGGGAGAAGGGTATTCCAATAACAACGACTCGCTCTACAAGTCTGATCGAGAAGAAATCTAGGAAGAAATCTCTCAATTGGCTTAGAAACATAATGTCTTTGCGGAGAGAACAAGGCGTGAGAATGAAGATCTCTAAACTAGGTCATTTTTGAGCATTAAAAATCTTAAAATCTATGTCAGGTAACTCACCACCTTGGTGAGCTAACTTGAGGCCAAAGAGTTTGGAAAGCTTCCTTCCCAACAAAAGATTAATCCGAGGAATGTGAGCCATTGGAAGCTAAGAAGCAGGATGGAGGTGCGTGAGCCCAAGAAGGAAATATTGCAAGAAGACGACTTGGTCATGCAGATCAACAAACCAACATGGAGGAGCATTAATTGGTTATAGTCAAGGAACACCCAACACCCGAGCGAGGGTGAATCTTCCACCACCTTTCCCTAGTGCACTTTGGGGAAGGCCGAAGGTGACAATCACCTATGGGAACATTCATAAGATTTTCAAGAAGGTTGAGGTTAGTGTTCCACTCTTGGACTTGATTGAGCATGTTCCTTCTTATGCTAAATTCTTGAAAGTTGCATGCACTAAGAAGAGGAACAAATCAATTAGAAAAGTAGGAAAAATTGAAAATATGGGGAGTGGCTACTCTTAATCATAGGGACTTTCTCAAGAAATGTGATGATCCCGGCATGTTTTCAATTCCTACTCCTTAGGTTGAAATGAAAATCCTAAGTTTGACTTAGGAGCATCTATCAATGTCATCCCCTCTAGCCTTTATGAAAACTTAGACATAGGTTAGCTTAAGGAAACTAGGGTAATTATCCAATTAGTTGATCACGCCCAAGCTAGCCCTCAAGGTTTAGTTAAGGACATAATTGTTAGAGTAGAAAATTTAGTGTTTCTGACGGACTTCTATGTCCTGGACGTGGAGCACAATGGTGGTGTGCACTTAATTTTATTGGGGAAACCTTTTCTTAAACGTCAAGGACAAAGATAGATGTTCATTTCGGAACACTAACCTTTGGTAAGGTGGAATTTGATATTTATAAGTCTAAGTGTGATTAAGTTATTCCCTCTCTTATGTGGAATGACATAACTTTGTGTGATGAACTTTCTTAATGTAAAAACTCTTGCATGATTGATAGTTATGATTGCCTTGATAAAGCTCTTGATGATGAAGATGATCGCCTAGATGATGAGATTCTTGATGATTATGTGAGTGATGAAAGAAATCCTTCCTTGCGCTTCAATTGTGATGATCATGTCGAAGAGACTTATGTTTTGCATGATGTTAGTGATGACTTGTCTACCTTGGATTGTTTTTCTATGCTTACTAACATCCAGCGGTTAGTGTAGAGTGACGAGGACGTAAAACATCCTTGACCACCTCCTAAACCCAAGGACATAGCTAAGGACTCAACATTGGTCAGGCATGGATATTCACTCTCTATGGTGAGCAAAGCACTTAAAGGTAAGGATGACACTTTATGGAGACCCTTTCACCCGCAGACCCAACTGTAGGTTTTTTTTATTGAAATGCATGAAGAAATAAGTTGTGAGGACGACAATAAAAATACGGTGCTCTTTCTTGCTTTGTTTTTTGTATCTTTCCATAGATATATTTTGCATGTTTTTGTGTGTGACAAAGGATCTTGGGATGAAACTCTTGTTGATTGATAAATGTTGAGTTTGAATCTCGTGTTTTGTGGTTGGAAGGAAATAGGACTTGTTGGGTGACAAATTTTTTCCAAACAAAAATGAGGAACTAGGGAAAAAGAGCTCTGTTTACTGCCATCCTCGTGCCAGACCCCCTTGGCACGAAGCACGCTCGTGTTAGGCCTCCTCAGCACGAAGGTAGCTGATGAGATGTCAAATGCATGTATTTTCTGAAGCATTCAACATCTCTTTTGTCATCTTTTATTTGAAGATTTCTAGATTTAGGTAGGTTAACATCATAAGGGGTTTAGATGACCGTTTTTGGTTTCATATCTAAATCCTTCATTTTGTATCCTATTTTTAGTGTAATGGATTTTTGGTCCTCACTAGCATCTAGATTCCTTTTTGTGAGATTAATTTAAAGATTGCTTGTAAGCACTTTGAAGTGTTTTTGTGAAGGCCATGTGCAAGGATGGTAGAATGTTGAAGGCTATGAATTAAAACGTGGTAGAAAATAGAAAATTCAAAAAAGTAAGACAAAGAAGTGGATGAATTGTGACCCAAAAGTTTTAACCAAGTTCTTGGAATGGTCCTAGAAGAATTATCCTCCAAGGGTGGTAGCATTCAATTCCTCTTCTTGAGCACTATAAAATTGACTACAAGAACTCCCAAATTGGATCAGCAGTTCACACGTAGCAACGCAAAGAAGTTGAAGAAAAGAGGAACCGACGGGCGCGTGGCCTGCTCATTTAGGCATGCGCCCAAAACTAAAGGGAGAAACACCCTTGAGCACTATAACATGCAGCCAGCACCTTCGTGCGCGCGGCCGTGCACTGGGGGGCCTAAAGTGTCTGCGTGCACCCTGCGCACCTCTGCTACACTTTTGACTTTTCTTGACCAAATTTGCCTCTATATAGCCACCCTTCTTCCCCATTTGTCCCCACCCAACTTGGGGCCTGA
>JAUOBV010305826.1:0-11063 GCA_032360425.1 Rubia occidens | reverse complement strand
ACCATTAATAACCTCATATGGTGATCGTCCATCAAGAACAGGAGTAGGCAACCGATTGATGGTATAAGTGGCTGCAGCAAAGACACCAGGCCAGTAGGAGAGAGAGACATGAGAGTGATACAACGTAGATGAACCCATCTCAGTAATGTGGCGGTGCTTGCGCTCAGCCTGACCGTTCTGCGCCGTAGTATAAGGGCAAGAAATCTGATGATGAATGCCCTTTGTCTGAAAGTGAGAGCGTAAGCGACCGTTTATGAACTCAGTATCACTCTGAAACACCTTGATGGTGGAAGAGAACTGGTTCTCCACAAAAGCTTCAAATGGCGATAAACATCCCAGAAATTAGAGTTGCGGCGCATGAGATAAAGCTATGAGAGTCGAGAATAATCATCAATGAAAATGGCATAGTAGGCGAAACCATCAGCAGATAAAATAGCAGAAGGCCCCATAAATCACAATGAACCAGATTAAGTACCCTAGCAGCACATTTATCATTTGTATGAAAAGATAAACCTTTCCCTTTAACCTTTTCATAGGGTACACAAATGGTGGGTTTAGGCAAAATCGATGAGATAAATAAGGATCCAGAAGCACGCAAACCAGAAATAACAGAATGCGGAACATGACCAAGTCGAGCATGCGAGATTTCAAAAGACGTATGCGAATTATTAGACTCCACAGTAAACAGTAAAATAGATGCACCATAGTCTAAGACATAAAGACTATCCTCAATATGACCATGACACAAGATTAACTTAGTGAGTTTACGCCGAATAATAAAGGAACGATCATCAAAGCAGACAACAACATTTAAATCCCGAGTCAATTTCCTACATGAAAGAATTATTTTAGTGATATCTGGCACAATAAGAACATCATAAATAGGCAAAGATTTAGAAAGCCAAGAATCACCAACATGTGTAATAGGGAGTTTGGCACCATTACCAACAGAGATATGAGCAGAACCATCATAGAGTGTCACACGATCAACACCAGTTGGAGACGATGCCATATGTTTCGTAGCTGCAGAATCCTTGATCCACTTGAATCCATCGTGTTGTTGCTTCCAAAAAAGGTCTGTATATCTCAAAATATTACACCACCAGAACCAAAATGGGCCATATCACCAAAGAAAATAAAAAAAAAATTAGATGGAAGGTTAAAATCTTCCGAGAAACTGCCAAAAAATATGCAGGAAAGTGGACTTCACGCGTGGTAAAAAGTTGGAGCGGGTGTGCTTCACGCGCTGGGAGAGCTGGAGCTCGTGTGTCTCATGCGCGAATGCTGAAATGTGCGGTTCTGACCTTGGGGCGCATGGATTTCACGCGCCTTAAAATTGTTGAACGGAAACGCTGCACACGGATGATAACTGGAGACGAAATGGCTGGAGAAATTTTTGGATGCCGGACAAGATGGCCTTGGGTGCGGCTTATTGCTGAACGGGGACGCTGGCCAGTATATTCAGAGAACGGGAACGATGGACAGTTGCTGGATATTTGTCGCCGGAGAACTATAGCCGATGAAGAGAACTACTAAGAGAACGCTTCCGGAGAAGAAGATTCAGACGCCGGAGATGACGATTGATGACACCGGAGGTCTATTGGTAGAGATAAGAGATGCCAAAAAACACCAGAAAATTGAACTGAAAAATGCTACCGAAGATTGCTGGAATTTGGACGGAAGTTGGCCGAAATCTGGTTTGTCGGAAAAGAGAGAGGAGGAGACGGAAAATAATAATAATTTAGGGTTTAGGATCAGAACATTTCTCTGATACCATGTTAAATTTAGAGGTATGTTGGGCTTCCATCTTAAAATTAATTGTTACTAAGTGGAGGTTATCCAAGACCTTATATTAGTTATTATCCTTGTAAGAAACCGATGTGTGATATAACTTTCAACACGGCCCCTCACGTGCCAACGTGGAAACACTCCACGACCCCATATCGGGCCAAATTAAAGGGGATCCACACATCGGCCCAAATTAAAGGGGATCCACACATCGGCCCAATAAACCCAAATCGGGGCCGGGTCTAAATTGTTGGCTCAATACCGTTAAAGAATGATTTTCCGTGATGATTATTATTGATCATGAAGAGAATAAATAGAGAGTACAAAACATAAAGGTAGGCTAGTCCTAATATAACTCTAAATTAGTCAACAAGATAAAATTAAATTTAATCATATAACTGATTTATTCTGAGACTTTTCACGATATAAACTAGTTCAGGAGTATGTTCAGTAAAAAAACACATATATATAGTAATTAATTATTATAAGAACTGAACTAATCGAAATTAAATAATGCAGTCCATAAAATTGCTGATCGGATTTTACTCTGTACTGAGTCGAAAGTCGATAGAACAGTTGGTATTGTTGCCTTCGTAAATATAAAGTGAAGAATAATGTCACCATGCACCTATTTTATAATTTCGTAGAGAGTTAATATTTAGTATTCCACATACTCCGTAGGTATCATTTAGCCGGAGGAATCCCGTAATGGGCTACATATATATGGACGAATTACAAGGGACAATCTGAAATACATTGTTAAGATCACCCCCCAACAGGTCTTTCTGTCCATATTGTCCCAACAAATCTTCCCACATTATATACTAGTTAGATCTCACTTCCACAAATCTTTATCGTTATCATTCAATCTAAGATTTTAAGCATATCATAACACTTCCAAAAATCTTTCATCCCATCACTGAATCATATATATATTTTTCATTCGCAGTCTGTCAAATATGATATTTTAAAATTATTCTTTAAAAAAAACGATATTTTAAATATTAAAGTATAGTATTGTAAGAACGTAATTCATCGGTCCTTCGCATGTCTTTCATCTATGCTATAGGTAGGTGTTAAATTTAAAGATATCTTGGGTTTCCATCTTAAAACCAATTGGTACTAAGTGGAGAGTGCTTTCTTTTTGGGGTGGTATGCCCCCCCACTTGGATGCTCGGTAGGGTAGAGATGTGGGATGGATGCAAAGGGGGGAGGGCGCATTATGGAAATGAAAAATGCAGAGGTAGGTGTGGGAATTATTTAAGTTACAGTATAATATTATTACTTAATTGATTACTATTTATATTACATAATTTTAAAATGAAAGTATTTATATAAAAATAATCTAACCATTATAAAATAATATAACTATTATTCAAATTACGAAATTTAAAAATGATATGAATTTTCAACTAACAAAAAAGTTCACATTAAAATTATAGTTTTATTTAATTTTGACTCATATACAACTCAAAAAATAATATTATAATATTTTTATACAAATAATTATAATATTATAAGTTTTACATTGAAAATAAATATAAAAGTATGATTCATTTACAATATATGAAAAAGTTATATAAATATAAAAGTATTATTCATTTAAAATAGTTACACGGGTGACGCGTGTAATCCACGTGTGGTTAGGTGTGACGCGTGTAATCCACGTGTGGTTAGGTGTGACGCGTGTAATCCAGTGGCTACATTTTTTAGTTTATAAAAATTTTAAAAAAATAAAAACCCTGAGGGCGCATTTCCATAATGCACCCTCCCTATTTTTCATTTTATTTTACAAATTTTCGCATAACAAACAATGTAAAATTAAAAAAAATCTAAGGGCGCATTTCCATAACGCGCCCTTCCCATTTTTCATTTTATTTTACAACTTCTCACATAACAAAAATTAATAAATAAATAAAAACCATGAGGGCGCATTACCATAATGCCCTCCCCTTTGTTTCCACCCTCCTCTCTACTGTAGCACCATTCTTGGAAATTTCTCATGCGGAAGGTCATGACAAGGAAGTTTTAACCTTGTGTATCAACTAATCTAGATGATTGGCTAAGTAAGCAAGGTAATACACCCGCATGGATAAACTAACCCTTTAATAGTATGCCATTTTCTCCATGAAAGAAAGCATCCAAATCAAGAACATTAGACTCAAAACTCAAGAATAAAAAATCAACAATTACCCAAGAAAGGAAAGAAGAAGAAAAAACAGGGGTATTATTACCTACAAGCACGAGTGATATGAAAAAGGCCGTCAGTAGAAAAGTCGGAGCAGTTGTCGAGCTTGAGGACTTGAAGAATTGGACCCCTGTGGGAAGCAAGCATGGAAAGATCTGCATCGCTCACTATCATCCTCCTCAAATGAAGCGACTTGAGCTTACTTAAGGACCAGCTGCTCATTTCCTCCACCCAAGGGGTCACGTACCCGCCCCAGTTCTCCGGGATCAGGCCGAACATGGCGGCGTGTGGCTTCCCCTTGAGCTTTAGTGACTCCAGATTCGGGAACCGCTACGAAAGCAGAGCACTATAGTCATGTGTTTGCGGGAGATGACCTCCATCTCGTACCATCTGCGCGACACCAGGGATGCCGCGCCCCTGTCACGTGGGCTGGCCAGGAGCGGTACGACCAACTCGAAAACTGTGTCATCGTTGGAGCGCTTGGCAATGTGGTACCGATCCTCCATCCTGAAAGCAACGAAGATGAAGAAATTCAGAAAAACTCAACGGAGGAAGAAATGTGGAAGATCAGCCAAGGAGGTTGGTGGATGGCTGTAACTTGGAGAAGTAAAGTATGGGAACAATTCTGGAAATAATGTGTCATGCACGGAGTTTGGGTTGAAGGGCGAGGAATAGAAACCTTTCTTTTACAAGTAAAGCGCTAAAATAACCCCACAATTTGGATGAAAGAGACAATATAACCCTGCAATCTCAGAAAGTGCCAAAATGACCCTGGACTTGGCTGAATTTTTTATCAACGGTCGTTTGATCGGAATCCAATGAAATTACAATTTTACCCTTGATTTAAAAAAGGAAAAATAAAAAAGAAACACGTAAACCTCTTCGTCTGAACCATTTCCCCTCGCCTGAACCATTTTGTTTCCTCCTCCCGGTGTAAACCTCAAGCACATTGGTGGGGTGGCGGATTGGTCGGAATTCAAATCGCCGGCCTGAATCGGAGGAATACTTGAAGAGGAGGTGGAGTGTGTGATGAACTCCGACGCGTAGTTCTCGACGTCGTTGGGGCTAGGGTTCTCAAAACCATCAAATCGTTCTCAATCGGTAGGGCTAGAGTTATCAACACCATCGCGCCATTCTCAATCGGTGGGACTAGGGTTCTCATTACCATCTCAGAGTTCCCAATCGGTGAGATGGAGGAGGAGGAGGGTTGTGAGGGTGCGATAATGGTGGGGTACGGTGAAGGGTCGTGAGGAGGAGGGGGGTCTCAACGGTGTGATGGTTGAGTACGGCGGGGCAGTGAGGGGAGGATGAGGCGCAACGGTGGAGTACGGAGGGCCGGTGAACGTAGTCATATGGCTTAGGTTCCACAGCGGCGATGCGGTTAAAAAAATTTCTGGCAGCGGCGAATGCTGAGGGATTTTGTGGTGGGCAATGACTGGGAAAAGGTGGTGATGGCGGTGGCAGGCACGTGCGGCTGCTGTGGAGATGCGTGTGATTCACACGCTGATCAGTCAACCTTCTTCCGTTAAGGGCCTTCAACGAAGGTAAACTCCCAGATTTTTCTTCCTTTTGACAGTTTCTGCTCTTTAGTAATGTATTAGGGGATTTGCCATTTTTGTATGCATAGTTTGGGATCAGATTGAAATCTCTCTCATTCTACGGGAATTTGTTTGTGATGAGTGAAGAAGAATGATAATGTTATTGATGGGAAATTAGATTCGGAGGATGAACAATAATGTTATTGAGGTGGTGGTGGCTGGCAGAGATGGTGGAGGAGGTGTTGGCTGGTGGTGGATAGCAGAGATGGTGGCAGAGGTGGTGGGTAGGGTGCAGAGGTGGTGGTGGCTAGCGGAGATAGTGGCGGAGGTGGTAACTGGTGGTGGCAGGGGTATACTGGAGATACAATTTCCAGCTTATAGATCAAGGGTATTTTAGTCATTTCCTATTTCATCATTGCCAGAATTGAGATGGTCAACGCCGAAAATAGTAATTTTGGGTATATCGGCATAAATTTCTCTAAAGTTAGGGTTAAATTGGCACATACACTAATTAATTAGGGTTATATTGGCACTTTCTGAGATTGCAGGGTTATATTGGCACTTTTAGCCTAAACTCAGGGTTATAAATGTAAATAACCCATTATTTTTTCACAGTTTTCAGTAATCATCTTTGACTATCAATATGTCCAACTAGTTATAATAATTTTGAATAAAATATTAATATTTAGAAACTAGATGTTAAAAATGAATCTAACAAGATCTCACACAATGTTTTTATTATTGTTATATATATATTAGTTGAAATTAAGAGTCAAAATTTACAAAGTTTGACTTTAAAAAAATAATGAAACATTTTTTTGTGGGACAGAGCGCATGTAAATTAACACACAATTCAAAGGTAAGTACTATGGTGGCAAAACATATTTGTAACTCGTGAATCAAGTGAGTTGTCTATTTTTAAACTCGGGTGAGTATGGATAAAATGGATAATAGATTAAAGAGATAATTAAATGGGTAACGCGTCAAATGGTTAATTGAAAAATATGAGTGGGAAAAATTGTGTTTGCGGGTTGACTGCATGATTCCCTAAATGGTTTGAAACCTGCTAATTCACCCATATAAGTTAGTACTCCCTCCATCCCTGGGCAATCAGCACAATTTCCTTTTTCACCCGTGTCAGTCGAATTTGCACACTTCAAAATATTTCTAGATTTGGCAAAAATTAAGACATGATGTTACAATTTACCCTTAATAAAATTAAAAAATAACGGAAAAAACCTTCATTTAATCCACTAACTTCTCATTATTAGCGCCATTTAAAATTTTGATTTAATCACTATACCCATTCAAATTTGAACAGGACAGTTGGGCTGGAATTCATTGCTTCCACCATCCGACCGTTCTCCTCCTAAATCAGATTTCATCTTTTAATTAAATTCACATTGACATGTCCCCCAATTGATCTTAATCCTTCGCTCTTTGGATTCTCTTCATTCGATATCACTTTTCAAAACCCCCAAATCCTCTCTTAATTTCATCTCTCTGTCACAGCCGCTCTAAATCCACAAACCCTAGATCTAATTATCCTCAATCCTTTGGTTTATGTACGATTCTCATATACCATTGTGTAATAATCATAAATCTCAAGTTTCATGTTACTTTGATGGCATCTTTTAACACCTACGCCCGCGAATCGTGCTAAAGGTGCTCTTTTTGCTAGGTATCCAACACGTACAATAAGTAAGAGTTCATCCTAGACACCGTGGCGAATGATGCAACCTCAAATTGAAGGTTGACGCCTTCTCGGATGAGACGGCAATGTCGGTTGACTCAATCGATTATTGCGGCCCAGATCTGGTCAAACCAGGCATCCTCAACGATGACTCTGTGGTTAATAATCCCAATAACCCCTTCCATGTAGCTGGGGAAGGCTTAAAATTGCAAAGGCGGGTAGATTTTTGCTTAAATCTGATGGGTGAAGATAACCCCCACATCAGAGAAGACGGGGCTCGATGTTGGTCCTTCGGCGGTGGACAGATCCACCTACACCGATAGCCACTCCAATGAAACTTTGAAGGGAAACCAACTCCATGTTATATATTTTAACACCCGGTTATCATGATCTTGGAAAGGATGATCAATGCAAAAAGAACCACCATCGGCGATATCTTCTCTGACGACCAAAGATAAGTTAAAACCCTAACTTTATGGCTATTCAGTGATGATTTTAGTAAATATCTATTATTATCCATATTATTCAAGTGCTTAGTGTGTATTTTTTACTGAATTGTTAGTTGGAAGCTTGAAAATCATATGGGCTATCCCCGAGGTGAGATTCGAGAATTAAAATGCAAAAAAAATAAAATGCATCTTCCTTCTCGGTTTCAAGTCCTGAAGAAATTTTGGTATATTCTGTTTACGGTGATATCGTTCTCCCTTTTTAACACATGAAAGGGATGTTGGTGCTATCATGTGTGCTTTTTCCAAGCTTAAATGTGTGCTCGATTATTGAATAGCGATTTACTGGTGCATCTTCCCTATGTTTGACTAGTTGTTGTGGTTAATATTGCTGAGATGTTTGTTAGGACTCGGTTGTTGTGGTTAATGTTGCTAAGATGCTTGCAGGAAACGATATTGTGGTTAATATTATGTGTGCATTTGTATTTTTATTTGTTGACCCCGCGTATTCCCTCTCGGGGTGCCCCTTGTGAATATGTGACATCATGTATTCTTAACCATTGTTTAGTGTGTTTATATTTTCTTCATTGATATGTTATTTGTGAAACGAGGCTTGTTGTTTTGCTAATCATTCTCTTACTCTGGGAGTTTTGAGTTACAAGGCTCTTTTTTGGGCTCTTACAAAGTGATTGCATTTTTTTTGCTTCGATCTGCATATGGGATGATGAAACTGTTGACAAATTTGGGTTTTTTTGAAAACATTATTGCATCTTCCCTTTATGTTGCCAGTATGCCGGAAAAAAATTAAAAATGTATGGGCTCTTTTTGAGTGACTGTATGTTTTTATTGCATTGATATATGGGATGAAAAAACTGTTTGCATGGGATTTTTGAAAAAAAAAAAAAGTACATCTTCCCTTTCTATTGCAAGTATGCTGGAAATTTTAAAAAAGCAGATTGCAAGAAAAAAAAAGATACTTGTTTTGCTTAAATGAACTCCATGCATTCAATGTCGACATTTACATTTCATGTGGGGTTGGAGTGGAAGATCTCAAGCACAACAAAAGCAAGATGTTCCTAGCTTGCAAAATTCGCCACCTAACCAACCCCCAAAAATGAATTTAAATGACCTCGCGTTGTTGTATAACCTAAATTGGTCATTAGAGGAACAATGCTTTCATGTGTTCCTTGAACCTCCAATAAGTGCTCTATGGTGCCCCTTACCACATCTTCGTTTGCTTGTAGTAGTCCTGGTAAACTGTCCTCCATCATTAGCCGGTTATTGTTCATGTATGACATCTTGTAATTGTTGGGCCCATGCACCTTCATTATCTCTATCATTGCTTGCTGATGTGTGATGAAAACTTTGTTCAATGTGATGGCATCTTCCCTTTCTAAATGCTTAATAGACTGCTGCTAGTAGCTTAGAGACATTGGTTGATGCATTTTCTTGTTGTAGCGCCTGTATTGAATTGAAAAACAAAGTTCTAAAATGTGTAAATCCGGCGAATTTGCTAGTTGATTCACTGGATTGATATTAAAACCATCTGACCCGGTGGCAACCCTGAATTCTGGATAAGAATTCTTGATGTGTGGTGTCGCGTTATCTTGCTGAATTAGAATATCCATGCTCTTTTTTGTCGGCCACTTTGCTTTGATTGTCAGGAGTACCTTTTGCAGTATTTTTGTCGTAGTCACATCTCTATTTATTTTTGGTACTGAAACCAACTCTATAGTTCCAGCAAGTCTGTTCTTGCTCTGCCAAATGTTATTGCACAAAGGGAAAATGCCTATTTCCCCATAAAAAATTACCTCTCCCTGTTACCCAAATAATGGTCTACTAACAGTACAAATGAACATTAATTTAGGGATATGTGACTTGTGTTTACATGTACGATATGGTTCAGTTTCATCCAAGGCTAACAGATATCTTATAGTGGATTGACTCAAATAGAACTATTTTTCATCAATGTGAACAATATGGTCCATTTGTTTGAACTTCAGACTTGTATCTAGCCTAGATAAACAAAATATTACCCGGGGTATCTTTTTGTTTATTGTAAAAGATGGTTTAATAATGTTTGTGTGACTCTTGCTTATGTTTATTGTAACAGCTCTTTGCACAATGCTCTTCCCTATGTTTAAAGCTACAGTTGTCCCTATAATTGTATTTCTTGAATTTGCAAGCAGCGCTCGCAAGGTATCCAGGTCTATGTGCTTCTTGTTGGCGAAGGATGTCTATACTTTCGATGACGGAGAACAAGAGGCTGCTTGTAATCCAACTGAGCATGAGCCCTAGACCAGATTGTGCTTATTGTGCGGATGCTGCAATTGAACATTGCTTCTGCCTTGAGTCATTTTGTGTGAATGATCTTCCCATTTCGGTTGTTCTCCAAAAGAAACTTCCCCAAATGTTGACTTTCTTCGCTGGACAAGTTCTTGGCCCGCATTGGAAATAAAGAAAAAAACCTATGAGAAGTGGGAAGATGCAGGAATTCTGAGAGCAACTTGCCCATTTGGAAGTTTTGAAAGGCTCAGAGATATGCAGTCTTGAATCTGAGAGTCCAAAAAAACCAATTGATTCTAGGTTTAGGTTTTTTTTGGAGATAAAGAGTGTTCAGGACTTCATTTTTTAATTTTTATTTTTTTTTACAGTTGCATTCGTTGCTGTTAGGATGTATTTAAAGTCGGGTTTATGTCTATTTTTGGATTTTAATGTAGACATTTTCTATGAACAGTAGTCAAACTTGTATTTTTGGCACCATGTTTATGTAAAAACAGGAGGGAGGTGTAATGTAAAAAAAAGGAATTTTAACCATCCAAATCTTAGTTTTACTTCGGCAAAATGAAACTTGGGCTCGTTTGTTGACGTGGCCTAACAGGGGGACCACTCATAATTTTAAGCATGTTTTTCCTGTCTACTGAATGACCTGGGACGGAAGGAGTATAAATTCACATGAGTCAATATATGGATTGAAATCTGCGGGTTTACCCATATGGATTAGTATATAAACTCATGTGATTCTATATATAGATTGAATCTCACGGGTTTTACCCATATGGGTTGGTATTTAAACTTATATGGTTGAAACTCGCAGGTTTACCTAATTTTAACCCGCTGGGGAGCGGGTTTCAACTCAATCTAATTTTTACCCGTCATAGAATGAGTTAAAATTGGTAATACCTATAGTTTAACTACCCATATTATCTTACCCATGCGCGGATGAGAGAAGGAAGGAGCATATTATTGTCTTTCTTTTGGAGATTTTCAAAATGATCCCTGAATTTCAGCATTCTTTTAAAAGTAATCCCGAGTCATAAATAATTATAATTTCACCTCCAAAATTTTAGCTTCCAATTTTATTTTATATAATTTGTTCTTATTTTTACAATGAGGCAATCTCATTGGAC
>JAUOBV010305610.1:0-11064 GCA_032360425.1 Rubia occidens | reverse complement strand
CTACTCAAATAATTCAAATCCGTTTGCGATCAGGAAACGGAATTTGTGCAAACTGCATGATTTCCATTTGGATTCGGAAATAATTCCATCTATATATACACATCATAATTCATAAGCCTCGGATCAACAATCCTCAAAACCTTTTGACAAATTATCATTATTTCCCCCAAAAACATCTTCGAATAAAAAACCATGAACTCCTACGGCAACGGCGATTCCCTGCCCTCTGGTCCCGACGGCGTCAAGCGGCGTGTGGCATACTTCTACGACCGCGATGTCAGCTGTTACGACTACGGGCGAGGCCACGACATGAAGCCGCTCCGATTAAGCATGACACACGACCTCATCGTCAAATACTCTCTCGACAAAAAGATGGAGATTTGTCGACCGGTTTCCGTAGCCGCCACCGATCTCGCGCGGTTTCACACGGAAGAGTATATAAACTTCTTGTCCACGGTTAAGCCAGATGACCCGAGCAATCTTGATCATAAGTTCGGTTTGGGAGAGTCTGATTGCCCAGTTTTCGACGGCCTCTATGATTTCTGCAAGCTCTCGGCTGGCGGATCGATTGGAGCCGCGGCGAAACTCAACCGGAATGAGGCCGACATCGCGATCAACTGGGCCGGCGGCCTTCACCACGCGAACAAACACCATGCGTCGGGGTTTTGCTACGTGAACGATATCGTGCTCGAAATATATGAGCTTCTGAAAGTCCACCGGCGCGTGTTGTACATCGACAGCGACGTCCACCACGGAGATGCGGTGGAGGAGGCGTTTTGTGCTACCGATAGGGTTATGACCGTGTCGTTCCATAAGTACGACAGACAATATTTCCCAGGTACCGGAACCATAACCGATGTCGGAGTTGGTTTGGGTAAGAACTATGCCCTCAATGTCCCCTTAGATGATGGGATGGATGACTCGAGTTTCCGAGAGCTATTCCATCCCATTATCCAAAAGACAATGGAGGTGTACCGACCTGAAGCAGTCGTTCTTCAGGCTGGTGCTGACTCCCTATCGGGCGATCGACTGGGTCGTTTCAACCTATCCGTCAAAGGCCATGCTGATTGCTTACGGTTTCTCAGAACTTTCAATGTCCCTTTGATGCTTTTGGGAGGCGGCGGCGACACGCTTCAAAACGTTGCGCGGTGTTGGTGCTATGAGACGGCGGTTGCACTCGGCGAAGAGCCGGAAAATACATTGCCGGTTAATGATTACTATCAGTATTTTGCTCCAGAGTTTACTCTTCATGTGAAACCGGATAGCCGTATGAAGAACCAAAATGAAGCAGGTGTTTTAGAGAAAATCAAGACAAGATTGCTTGTGCAGCTTTCGGGATTGCCTCATGCGCCGGGTGTGCCTTTTCACGCGCCTCCGCCTACTACGGAAGCACCCCAACCGGCCGAGGAACCGATGGATCGACGGTGACGGGAAAGTGAAGAGGAGGATGAAAAGCCCCGTTGCAGATAGTAGCATAACCACGAGGATAGAATAGAGCCTAGAAATTGTTACACTGTAATAAAATATGTATGTGTTTAAATACAAAAGTAATTTCATTAGTTGAAGGAGGATACAAATTTCTCATAAATAATTTTTAATTTTTTTAAAAAAACAATTCACATACTTTTATACTATGAAAAGGAAGAATGCTAGCTAGAGTACTTGCTCTTGTTTTTATATGTGATTGGGAGATAAAAGACTCTCTCTAAACATCATTGTTGCATCTATATCAACTCTATTAGGAATGCCAGCAAAAACCATATCCCTCCAAACTCCATTTTTCCAGTTAAATGCAACCAATTTCGAACCAAAATAGACCTCGTGCTTAACCAATACGATCTCTTCCTCTCCCAAAAGACAAAGGACTCTAAATGACTCCGCGCGATCTCCTCCACCCTCGGGAAGACTGATGGTGAGTTTCGTCCAGGAATCTTGCACGCCGTACTCTTTCATCACCCAAACACTGAAACTGTTCTTGAATGAACTTGAGATAACCACCATAGCAAGACAATCTCCAAGAACAAGGAGTTCACCGCTCCAAAATCTATCTCGATAAATATCTCTAGGAAACGGTACATTTTCAAATCTCTCAGTGGCTAAACTGAAAGCAGCAATGTTAGGGACATGGACTCCAGTCATAGACAACCAATGCAAGCAGTCGTTTACATAAACTCCGGGAACAACATCGTGGAAGTCGTGAGGAGAAGTCCCGAGACTCCTCCAAGTTTTCGTTTTAAGACTATAGACATGTACAAGAGTAAACCAGTGCTGGAACTCCTCACAGGAAAGTAGGATGATTTTGTAATCATCGTTAGAACTATCATAGCCTAAACCATACACGCGATTGCTAAAACCCGAAAGTTTCAGAGATTCTTGAGTAACGGGGGATTGATCAGATGAACAATGTTCTCATCATCACTTCCTTGTAAAAAGACCAAACCATGACATGAACCTTCCACACTACTCCACCTATTTGGTTCAGAATGCGGGAAACTTACCTTTGTTAAAACACCATCGCCGCCACTCTCAGAAGTGAATGTTGAGATGTAAAGAGAGCCATCAGAGGAACCTGTGACAATGATCTTCTCAGGGTCATGGATGTGGAAGTTGAGGTGGGATTTAGCGAATTCAGGGCTCGAGAGGAAAGATCGCCATGGCTTTGAAACGCACTTGAATCGACCGACTGATTTGACAGGCAAGCGATGAAGTATGTTGGTGGTGATGAGATCTTCAGGAAGAATTGGATAAAGCAGTTGAGACATTGTGACATGAACTCGGAAGAAAATAAGGTATCTTGCAAATATTATATACACAAGTGAAATGAGAGAGGCGTGTTTGACAGATTCTTACTATGTTGGAAATCTTGACGTTGTTGGCTTGACTGGCTCAACTTACTACTTTTCCAAGCAAAACTTCCTTCCCCTGATATTTTAGTAGTGCTCCAGAAGCATTCTTTGGCTTCATATTTTTATGTCAATAAAATTGGGAGAATTTTCCAACTGATTTCTTTGACCTCTTGATCACTAGCACACAAAGATTTGAATATAACAGTCCAAAGTTCCTTTCCAGCTCACATTTCACAACAAATATGGCTAGCTATTAGCCGTTGTGACATCGAAGCAACAAAAGTTAATAGTTAGAACCTACTTGTGGCGCAAAATCAAGAATCTTTCACATTTTGAGTATTCTGAACAAAATTTCTTCAGCTTTTAGGGATGAATGAGTAACAGCCGGCCCGAAAGAGATGAACATGATACTTGAGATGTTGCGAATACGCAATTCCACAAAACAATGGACATGTTAACAAGAAAAAGACTATTGCACATTCAGTTAAGGAGGCATTCTTAAACCACAGAGTAACAGCTTTGTTATAGTCGCACATCAAGAATTCAACTAACTTAGAATAGCTAATAATCTACTGAACTAAGCACATTCTAAGCATAATCATTGACAGGAATAGTAGAGAGGCATAGAGGATGAGAGAAAATCACCAAGGCATTTTCACCATACGCATCAGTTCAATGAGAAAAACATTCTTCTCTTAATTAGGAGACAAAAGACTCCCTCTAAAGGTCTGTACTCCGCGATGATCACCTGGAAAATCAGCTATATCCATTCGCCTCCAAGCACAATTTCTCCGGTTAATAGAGACCAATCTCAGTCCTTTCTTTCCCAAAACAATATCCTCTTCCTCGCTCAATAGACAAATAACTTCAAATAGCGATTTCCGATCACTCATTTGGCCATGCTGGAGAGTTTGGTCCAGGAATCTTGCACACCATACTCTTTCATCATCCAAACTTTAAGACATCCTCGGCACGATTCATACACCAAAACAAGACATCCTTCAAAAACCCTAATTTCATCTGTATATATTGCATTGAATTCATAATGGCTTGGAAGTGGTACTTCCTCAAATTCCTCACTAGCCAAATTGAAAGCAGACAACAACCAACCAGAGTTCACATTCCGAGAACCAGAACGAGCCATCCAATGCATCCGGCCATTTAGAAACGCTCCAGGGGCAGGGCCAACAGCATCATGTGGGAAATTGGCAAGTCTTCTTCTCCAGGTTTTCATCTTCACACTGCAAGTATCCACGGTTCCTTTTTTTTATTTTTAAAATAGAGACAATTGTGTAATCATCCTTAAAACTATCAAAGCACATACCATAAGTGCAATTCTTAGCATCAGGGCAATGCGGCACATCCACAGCTTCTAAGGTAATGGGATTCATCAACACGGTACTACACTCATCTTTTCCTTTCAAAAGAAGTAAAACCAAACAATTGCCTGAAGCTCCCACCTCAATCGACGCTTCTTCATTTTTGATAGGAAAATTTCCCGTTCTTACTATGCCATCATTGCTGCAGCTTTCAGCTGTGAAAGTTAAGATGCGAAGAGGTTGCTCAGAAGACGGAACTGTGAGGATGAGGTCTACAGGGTCGTGAATGTGGAGCTTGAGGTGTGCTTTAGCGAAGCTAGGGCTGGAGAGTGAAGGCAGCCATGGCTTTGGAACACACTTAAATCGGCATATTGACTTGACAGGAAGACACAACAGTATGTCCCTGATGAGATCTTGGGGAATTCCCGGCATTGCTATGCTTTTCGTGGGGTATTTTTTTCCTTTTGGAGTTATCAGGGCAGATTCAAACCTACAATCACGCAATAGAGTAAAAGCAACAGCAAATTTAAACGCTCACAGGACATTTATAGGCAAGATGCTGCTTCTTTTTCGAATCAAAACAAGTCTTCAACTAGAAGACTTTCGACAATCACTCATCGCTCACTTGCTACAACCACTTGGCACTATAATATAACAACGATAATTGACAGCTACAGACAACATAACATCGTAATCACAAAAGAAAATGAAGAACATCTTTAAGGACTTACCACTTTATAACAGCACAAAAAAAGTTCCATGTATATATTCTCTCATTTATTCTAACTGACAGATGCAGAAGTACTGAACCTAATGCAAGTATCTAACAGAGTTCCTTTCATGATAAAAATATCTGACAATATTTTTGGTTCCTTTGTGATTAATTTTACGCTCCTTTTGCAGCCCTAAATTGAACATTCACTGAGCACATTGCAGGAGTGTAATGTAGTATTATCAATGAAAGAGGGGAGAATTTACCTCTCTAGAGACGCCGGCGCAACCGGCAGCGGCGGAGGTGCGGAAGTTGGGGCAGGCCCGACGAATTTGGGATGAGGAGCAGGAGCACTAGTTGAATCGGCCGGGAGAAATACCATAATTAAGCAACGTTTTAGCTTTGAATTAAGCTAAGTTTTAAAAGGTCGATAGAAAATTTTGTTAATTTACTTCACGTATAAATATCAATCTTTCTTTTTCTTCTCCCACATTTTTCTAACATTTTCTTTTTCCTCTCCTTTCTCCTTCTACGTAACTGCTCTTCTTCTCTCCCATTTTTCCTTTTTAAAAGTGTTTCAACATCTTCATTTCTTCGATTTGACCGCATTTTTTCTCCATTTTCTTCCATGTTTTTGCGCAGAGTGATTTACAAGAACGCAAAGAAGTTGTGCTTTATTTTCTGGCAATTTTGTCGGTTTTAGTTTCGATTTATGGCAATCTAACACAATTCAACCTTCGTTTTGTGTTTATCTTCGCTGGTAATGTTTTCGCTATGATTTTTATACTTATTTTTTAAAAAAATTTGTTTAGTTTCTTTGGTTCATGTGATATTTTAGGTTTGTGTATATTATACTGAGTAATATTTGGGGATATCGCTATTTTTGTGTGTGTTTGTGAGTTGTTCTTACAGATTTGTGTTAATATTTGTGTTGTTGTTGTTGTTTCTTAGATGTCTAAGAAGACTTGCCTTACTGCTACTGCAATTGAAAGGAAGGAGGATTTGTAAGTTTTCTTAAATTTAGCAGTGATGTTTTAGATATCGTATGATGTTTCTCATTTTCTGTTTTCTGTTTGATGTTTTAGGTTTTAAGTATTGTTATCTGTGTTGGTGTGATGATTTAATTTTGGTGTTTCATACTTGTGGTGTTTTCATGCTTAAGTGTACAATTGATGTTCAGTTTTGCTTGTGTGTAACATCTTAGGGTTTTGTTACGATTTGTGCTAATTTTTGTGATGTTGTTGTCGTTTCTTAGATGTCTAAGAACACTTGCCCATTGTTGCCGCAATCGAGAATGAAGGATAATCTGTAAGTTTTGTTATTTATCAGATGTGATGTTTTAGATATTGTTGTTGATGTTTCAAATTTTATGTTTGATGTTTCATGTTTAGGTTCTAAATATTTTTTATGCGTGTTGGTATACTGTTATAATTTCAGTGTTTGATACTTGTGGTGTTTCATATTTAAGTATGCAATTTCCCACTGTTACGATTTGTTACTATTTACGATTTGTGCTTATTTTTGTGTTGTTGCTGCTATTTTTAGATGTCTAAGAATACTTCCCACTATCGTGCAATCGAGAAGGAAGTAGGAACTGTAAGTTTTTTTTAGATATGATGTTTTAGATACTGTTATTGATGTTTCAGGTTTTATCTGTGATCTTTTCATGTTTAAACTCTAAGTATTTTTTATGTGTGTTGGTGTAATTTTATAATTTCAGTGTTTGATACATGTGGTGTTTTCATATTTAATTATGCAATTGATATTTTGTTTTGTTCTTTTGATATTTTAGTGCGTACTGTTGATGTTTTAGATACTATATGTGATGTTTTTCAATGAAGTTGTCAATGATGTTATGGGTACTGTTATGATGTTTTAATTCCATATATTGATGTTTTAATTACTTCATGTGATGGTTTATATTATTTCACAGGAATACTTCCCAAACCAGATCTCTACGATGTCATTAATGAGATATTTAAAAAATGCTCTGAGGAATTATGCTCCTGGAGGTGTTCCCTTGAATAGATGATCAAAATCGACCTTTGATCATTATGTTGATGGAGTAGAAGAGTCATCCTCTTCGAAACTAGTAGGAGCGAAGGCAAGTCTATGAATAAGTGAGAAACGAAGGAAAAGAAGTTGAGGGAAAATAGAATTTGATTGTTTGAGATGTATTAGTTGACATTGATTTTTCAGTTTTGGTGATTGATTGTTAGTGTTAGTGCTGAGGCGCTTGATTGTTGATGTTTTAGCTTGATTTGATTTTTTCAATATTTATGTTAGCGATTTTTAAGGCATTTGAATAATGTAATAAATGATGTTTGTTGGTTCGATAGTTATGTTGATTGACAGTTTTACATGCTAACGTAAAAGTTCAAATTAAAGTTTGTCACTTTTATATGATAATTTTATATGTATTTGTTGTGTCAATGATTATTCATTGAATTCCTTCGATTTTGTGTTGTTAGTGAATGATATTTTATGTCTTGTTCATCTGTAATATACATAAAGTAATATGTATCATCTTACATTAATAAATTATCAAGTAATAAAAATACTAACATTAGTGGATAGAAGTGGAACATCAAAATAGTTTTTTCGAATGCAACAACAGTGGATAGTATATTTTTAACACTAGTTTGAGATATTTTACTATCTTAATTTTAAAATTTTAAAATTTTTTATTGATGTTTTATCTTTTCAGCATGTCATTTATAAAACTTTATATCAAAGTTTCTTATTTTTAAATATTAATTTTTTATTTGATGTTTCAATACTATGAATTGATCTTTAAAATTTTAATATTGATGTTTATAATATTTTCATTTCATGTTTAATTATATTTATTTAATGTTAAATATTTAATATTTGATTTGTATTTTAGTATATTTATTAAATATTTGATTATTTTGATGTGTTTCTTTGATTTTTTACATTTGAAGTTTAATTATTATTTTATTTTGATATCTGATTATTTTAGTTTGATATCTATTTTAATTTATTATTAAATTTGATTATTTTGATTTTTCATTTGATGATATTTATTCTTAAATTAGTAAGAGTCCGTCTCTTGAAAGACGGTCTTTCATAAGTTATGGAAAGACCAAGCTTTAAACTGCAAGTTTGAAGAAATCAAAATAAAACTTTCAGGTTGTATTAATCGGGTCATAAACTTATCACTCCTACGTATTGAATAATAAAATTTTAACATTACAACAAAAACATTTTACCTTTCTACAATTCCAATTCAACTCCTTCTTTCCATATGCCTATGGAAATACGGTCTTTCCCAAGACTTTAACAGTTAGTAATATTTATTTATTTTAGTTTGATGTGTTAATATTCAGATGTGAATTAGAGTATTAAGGCCCAATACTAACCCAACAAAAAAAATTCAGCCCAAATCACAAACTGGGCTACAGTATTGCCGACTACAGTATTACCGGAATTCAACCCTGAAGACGCCGACATTCTGCAAATCCTCATCGGAGATTTTCTGCAAATCATGAATCCGATGTCGGCATCCTTGCGTCCGGTGATTTCAACGAAAAAAGGTTGGAATTGGTGATTGATTTCAGCGAACAGAGGTAGGTTTCCGACAATCGATTTTAGGGATCGATTTCAGAGGTAGGTTTCTGGAAATTGAAGGATGAACACAGTATTAGAGAGTAAAATTTATTTACTGCTTCTGACTATATCAAACGTAGACCAGGGAAATTAGCTGTACGTAATATATAGTTCCCTTCTGACTAGGGACTCTGTTGTATTTAGTTAGAGACGTATTAGGAATACTGTTAGACAATCTCTGTATTTAAAGAAGTCATTGGTAGTAAGAATACTTAACCTTTTACAGTATACTTTTCTGCAAACATTTATATGGTATCAGAGCATTTAATCGATTCTTTACCATAGCTTTACCGCAACTATTTTTTTCCGATTAATTTACCATGACTTCTGATAATAACCAGATCACTTCTTCCTCATCGCAAATCCTATTCACGGCCTCTGGTGGCGCTGCAGCAAATCTTCACTTTCCAGCGCTCGCCGTCCGCCTTGATCGCTCCAATTATTCACTGTGGAGCAGCACTGTCCGATCTGCACTTGAGGCGTATGAACTAGAGAGTTTCCTCATCACCTGCAATGTCCCTGCAGAAACTCTGGATCCAGCAACAGGCTCCACTGAGCGTCGCCCGAATCCAGCCTTCACAGCATGGAAACGCAAAGACAAACTGGTGCTACTGTGGCTCCGTTCGATGCTGACAACTCCGATGCTAGGCCATGTGGTTCGAGCACAAACCACATCGGAAACATGGTTCATGTTGTACAGATGTTCCAATCCCAAACTCGAGCTCGACAGATGCATCTCAAACAGCAGCTTCAGACTCTCGGCAAGGAATCCTTGACGATTATGGAGTACGTGGAGAAGAAGAGGTCAATCGTCGATGCCCTAGCGGAGTATCTCATGTATGTGTCTGATGATGACTTCGTGTCATTCATTCTGTTTTGACTCGGCAACGAGTACAGTGCCTTTAAAACCACTTTTAGCATGCAGTCTGAACCGGTCTCATCCAATGAGCTCATCGGCCTTCTTCTTCAGGAAGAACATAGAATTCTTGACTCTTGTGTCAACACTTCCATGGCATCAGTTCATCTTTCACATCGCAAAGAAGGGTTCTCTCGCACGGCCGGCAGCAACTCCTCCGTTTCTACTCTTGGAGATCGCACTCGTCCTCCGTGCCAAATCTGTGAAAAGCCATTTCACACCGATCTGAACTGTTATCAACGTTTCAATGCGGCATATTTTCCAGCCACCAATCCCCGAACAGCGGAGAGACAGCGCCACAACCAGCGTCATGGCAAGGTCCTTTCGGCTCATGTGGCTTACAAGCCCGTCGGCATTAACCGACCTGTGGATCGTGGACTCTGGCGCATCCCATCATGTCACAGCGGACCTCGGTGCTCTCAACCTTCAATACACGTACACTGGCAACGACAACTTAGTTTTCGGCAATGGTGAGTCCCTACCTATTACTCATGTTGGCATTCATACTTTATCTACATCGCATGTTGCTAACAACCCCAAAAATCTTACCCTAAAAGAAGTTCTTGTTGTCCTTACTGTTACACAAAATCTTATCAGTGTTTCAAAATTGTGTAGAGATAATAATGTTTCTGTTGAATTACATGTTGATCACTGCTTTGTTAAGAATCTTCAGGGTCAGAAAATCCTCAGGGGAATAGTTGAAAACGGGTTGTATCGCCTGCCTGCCCCATCATCCTCCAGTCCTAGAGTCTTCATTGGTGAACGTGCTTCTGTTGCTTGCTGGCACCATCAGTTCGCTCATCCTCATGAGTCTATTCTTCGTCGACAGTTATCTGATTTCAATTTACCAATTTTTGCAAATAAAACGTTGCCTCTTTGTAGTGCATGTCAATTAGGCAAAAGTCATAGATTACATTTACCTTCTTCACATGTTTCATCCAGCAATCCTTTTGATTTAATATATTCCGATGTTTGGGGCCCTTCTTATGTTCCTTCTTTGAACGGTAATCGTTATTTTGTGTTATTCATTGATGATTGCACTAAATTCATCTAGATATATTTTTTACAGACCAAATCTCAGGTTTTCAATGCCTTTACACTTTTCAAAGCTATGGTCGAATCTCAGTTTTCTGTAAATATTAAGGCTTTTCAATCAGATTGGGGTGGTGAGTATCGTAACATCTCTGTTTTTCTTCAAAGCCACGGGATTTTACATCGGGTTTCATGCCCTCACACACCAGAACAAAATGGAGCGTTTGAAAGACGAAATCGTATTGTTGTGGAAAAAGGCTTGGCTTTGTTAGCTCATTCCCATCTTCCTATCGAATTTTGGGAACAAGCTTTTCACACTGCCATTTACTTACATAACAGAACCATCACTCCCATTCTGCAGCACAAATCACCCTACTCTTGTCTCTACCATCGAGAGCCTGATTATCAATTTTTAAAATCTTTTAGGTGTTTGTGTTATCCTTATTTGAGACCATATAACAACAGTAAACTTGAGTTTCGGTCAGTCGCATGCATATTCTTGGGATATAGTGCAAAACACAAAGGATATTTATGCTTTCATGCTCCATCTTCTCGAACTTACATAGCCCGACATGTTGTCTTTGACGAATCTCAGTTTCCGTATCCTGA
>JAUOBV010305499.1:0-11064 GCA_032360425.1 Rubia occidens | reverse complement strand
TGTCCATTAAGTTGTGAGTTCCTTCTACATACATCCTGGGAATGGTCAATCTTCCGACATGTAAAACAGTATACTAGCCTAGATTCATATGAGATATTATACCATCTATTCTTGGATATTTACCCCAATCTTATTCTACTAGGCATAGGTTTTCTCAAATCAAATTCAACACAGAGCCTTATGTTGGATGGCCTAGTGACATTCATTGTTGGAGCGTCAGCTTGAATGAAATTGCCTAAGGAACTACCAATACCTCTTAAAGCCTCCGGATGGAAGTAATGAGTTGGTGGATATTCAATGTTGAGCCATACCGGAGCAAAAGGGGGTTCCTCTTCTAGGTCAAAATCCACCGACCATTTCAGTATCTTCATTAAACGATTGCCCACAGTCCAATTTGGTCTGCTCCAGCACCTTTGTCTGTCTTCCGGGATATCAAAAGTCAAGCGAACGTGTGTGGCATCCATACAGGTGACCTGAAAGTGGCGTTTGAATCCAATTGTCAGCATTTCTTTTTGAACATCCTCCAGAGTTGGCTTCCTCTTGTGAATTTACCGATCAGAGCGTGATTGAAAAAGGCGGGCTATAGATTCAATTTCAGATTGGGGAAAAAGGCAAGCCGTTTCTCCTTTGAACTTGTATAAGGGATGGAGTTCTAGATTTGTGTCATCTGAGCTTGGATGGTTACAGTTGAGGTTTTTGGGCATTAGGGATTGTAGGTAGGAGGGCGGGCTCTCACCGATAGGTGGAGCTGCTATAGCTGTAACTGGTGGGATGATTTGGACGGATTGTTGGAGATAAACTAGCCGTTATCGGTGAGTTGTGTTACTGTAGTGAGTAGTTTTTAGAGAGAATGATGAACGGTAGATTTAGAGAGCATTCCAAGATTGATTTATGCGAGTTCCAAAATGGTAACAAGTAATGCACTAGCCGGGAATTAATATTTAATAATTATTCAATTTCATTATTGATTTAAAAATATCTAAAATACATAAGGTATTTATTTAGTACAAAATACAGGGCTTAATTAAGTAAAATACAGGGCGTGATATAGCAATCCACTTTCTTTTTGCTTTTACTCGTACTAGACTACTAGCTGTTTGTTTCGACTGATCTAATACATGTTTCATATTACTTTGCAGCTACGAGGACTGGGGGGGTAGACGAGCTAATTGTGGAGGACTCATGGAAACGACAAGTGGTAGGTGATTGAGAGCGGCTCGTGATTTGGTGAATGAATGTTAGGGTAGTGTGAGAGGGCATGCAAGGGGTTCAAGCACCTACGCCTTTAATTAAAGCACCTACGACTTTAATTTGAAGCATCTACGCTTTATTCTTAATAAAACTTAAATAAATAATCAAACTTACACAAAATTCTTAAAGCACCAAAAATACAATTTTCAAACACCCACGCCTTTAACTTGAAGCACCTACGAACATAATTTGAAGCACCAGCACTTTACGCTCAAATCACTCATAAGAAATAATTAAACTTGCATGAAAATTTTAAAACACTCATTTTCAAACACCTGCACCTTTAACTTAAAACCCGTACACACGTAACTTGAGGCACCTACATTTTTTGCGTAACAAAATTTGAACAAATAATCAAACTTGCATGAAATTTTTGAAGAACCGAAAATATCATTTCCAAGCACCTACACCTTTAACATAAAGCACCTTCAAATAATAGTAGAAGCACCCACGCTCTACGATAAATATAATTTAAACACAAGATTATGTTTTACGCTAAATATGATTTAAACATTTTAACTTTCATCAAACACTCAAAACCCCAAAAAATAGAAGTTGAAGCTCGTTTAACACAACATAAGAGCACCTAAAAAAAGAGTAGAAGCACCTACAATTTATGCTAATTTAAACACAAACTTGAATGAAATTCTTAAAACACCAAATATAACATTTTCAATCACTTATGCCCATAACACCTTACTTTAAACAATCTAATAATCAAACTTGGTCAAAAAATTTAAATCCACAAAAATACTATTTTCAAGCATCCGCGCCTTTAACTTAAAGCACCTACATACATAAATAGAAGCACCTTCCATCAAAAAGGCCCAACAAATGAAAATTCAAAATGCCTTCATCAAACACTTATTGCCACAACAAATAGAATTTGAAGCACCTTCATCACAACTTAAAAACACCTACAAGCAAAAATTGAAGTACCTATAAGCATAAGTTATGGAATAATATTGTACATTTTATTTTAATAATTGTATTTTTAATTTGAATATTATATACTTTAAAACGAATAATATACTTAATATTTTAAATATGAAACTTTTTATAAAGTACTAAAAACTTTAAGTACCTACTAGTATTTATTCAAGTACCTTCAAGTTATACTTAAAACACATACAATTCATTAGTGAAGCACCTTTAACAAACAAGTTAATTTATTTAAAATCAATAATATACGTTCTACTCCTTCAGTTTTGTTATGTTTGACATCGTAGTTTCAAAAAGTTTATGCTTTACGCATCTACACTTTATGTTCAAAGCTAAACAAATAGAAAAAGTAGAAACACGTTCAACACAACTTATAAGAATTTACAAACAAAAATTGAAGCACCTACAGTTTACGCTCAAAGCACTTGTAAGAAATAATTAAACTGGCATGAAAAATTTTAAACACTAAAAATATCATTTTCAAGCACCCACACCTTTAAATTGAAGTGCCTACACTTTACGCACAAACCAGTTGTAGGAAATAATTAAATAGGCATGAAAACTTTAACGCACCAAAAAATATTTTCAAGCACCCACAACTTTAATTTAAGCACCTACACTTTACGCTCAAACCACTTGTAAGAAATAATTAAATAGGCCTGAAACTTTAACGCACCAAAAAATCCATTTTCAAGCACTCACACCTTTAAATTTAAGCACCTACAAACAAAAGTAGAAACATCTTTCATCACAAAGCCCAAAAATTAAAAAGGGAATTCCAAACTTTGGGCTGTAAAGCAACGGGTTCAAAACCCCACCCCAAAAACGAAAGGTTGGAAGCATGATGAGATTTTTTTTCTTCAGCTACGCACTTCTGTCCTACAATATTACTGTACTAATCTTTGAGAATTTATATTTAAGCACAACGAACATTCAAACCATTCGGTTAACAATAAGAACATAACCAATAGGTGTTTTTTGCTCATTCTCTTGATCATCTGAGATCTTGAAATGCTACGCTGGAAGCATTATGGGAGCAGCTGAAGTGCTAATACATATATCCGAGAGCAGCTCATCAAGGAGGGGTTGTTTCGTCGCCTGACAAAGATCGCGATACAAAAAAAACTATACCAAATTTCAAATAATGTAAGTGGAAGCATTACAAAGGCAGTAAAAGAGCTATGTTTACACAAACAAAAGGTGGAAAACATACAATAGGGCCAATATATGTTTGGTATGCTAGCCTTACTCAACCATTGGATCAATTAAAAAACATAGTTAGCAGAACACAATCTTCTAAAGTAACTACACTACATGCATTCCAGCAAATTTTGTCTAGAGTTTCATATACCGCTTAAGCTTGAACGAGAATAAAAGACTGACAAACCAAGAACAATCTTCAGACACATTGGTTACCATACTCATTTTAAACATTCCTATTTTGTCAGATCAAGAATCCAAGGTGCATCACTTCACTTAACAGATTTGAAACCAGGGTCATTTTTATAATTGGAAGTCTACCTACAGGCATAGCTCAAACGGAGCATTTTCCTCCGACAGATTTGAAAATATTTTGCAATTTTAGGAATAATGAATCTATGTGCAAGTTCATAAACCACTAGATCCTGTTTCATTTTCTTATAAGCTGAACATACCATTTTTTTTCTTTTATTGATCATTGATATTGCTTTGCTCATCAAATCGCTCTTGAACCTATATGAAACTTTTCAAGTAATTAAATTTACAACCCCACCAAAACACAATATAAGAACACAATCTAAAAATTCAACTCGTAATATCAAAGAGATTTAATTTACCTTAAAAGCCTTCTTGTTTGGGAAATTTCTAATGGTATGCTGACTCCCTAAAACCCTTGCATAATATTTTGTTTTTCTGGCGCTACTCAATCACCTTCTCCTTTTTCCCTTTCAATCGTTTTCCACCACTTCCGATGCCCTTATTTTTAGAAAATTTTGGAGGCTTGAAATGAATTTGACTCGAGGCTTTTGATCCAAGGAAAAGTTTTATGTGTTGAATTTTGGTTGGAGTTTTTAACCCCCCCCCCCCGATGTTGCTAATAAACACACAACCTTTATCACGGGAGATGAACAAACTAATCTGAGAGAATGACCATTAAGGTTCAAAGATAAAGAATTTATAATGTTGCTCCAATTCTTACTATTATACTACCTATGGGGGTAGGTAGTGGCAAGGCCAGGTTTATCCACAGAGATGTTAGGAATTTACAAGTCAACTACACACAGCCGCAATTGGGTCGTCAATCCAATCATGTGTCAGGAATAACTAATGTTGGAAAACAAGTTGGGGGGGGGGTTATCTAACAACTATAATCATGCAAGATCTTAAGAGAATAAACTATATAAAATAGCACTTGGAGAGTATTTGCGTAACATGATTGGTGAAAAGTTTTGATCCTCGATTCAATCACATTCAATATATATGAACCTATCATAATTCTTATGACACGTAGTATGGTCAATCGTGAACACTTTCCCATACCTGCCACGTTAAGTGCGGATGCAATTCTTTCATCGACCCTGCCTCCGTAATTAGTGGGGTGCAACAATGGTGTGATATATTGGGCAGGTCTCATTCTCTCCCGTGCTATTACCACTGGGCACTACACTACGAATGCTTTATCCCTAGGCCTACAGAGTAAAGGAATAGACATCTTGCCGAAGGTTCTAAGGTTGTGTAATGCTAACTCTAGTTTGCTACTATCGCTATCTCTATCCGCAATCATTCGGGCTAATTCATCGGCTAAGACTAGTGTATAGTCGATCGTAACGTTGACTTGGCAACCCACATGCACACACCCATACATTCCCGGACTATCGTTATCCCAAGCACATTTAGTTTCCTTCCCCGGGGGATATCAATAAGCGTGCCAACATGAAAGTAGACTACAGTGTGTGCCAGTCTTAGTGTGACAATCATGTAATTGACAAAAATATGAAGAACAAGACAATATAATATTCATAAGCAAATTAGGAAAGGTAAATCTATAGAATCTCCCAAAACAAACACCAAATCATGAATAAAAATACAAACCCCAAGTTAATTAACAACTCCCTAAGCATTGAACCCAAGCATTTCATTAGATTCAATACCCTTGGGCAAAAACAAGAAAAGAAATTAGAGAGAAGAATGAAACTTCTCTCTCTACCATAGTCTCCTAAAAAGTGAAAATGAGCATAAACTTCAACCCAAGTAGAATAGGTACATATATATAGTTATAAGGGATTTGGGCCTTGAAAAAGGCCCAAAATAGGGTGAAAAACCCAAGCACCCGCAAACGGTGCAGGCTGTGCAGCTGGGCATGGTCCCACTATCCGGGGGCTGGTAAGGCCATGTTGCTTGGCACGGTCCATGTTGGAGGCTCTTAGCATGGGCCGTGTGGCCTGGCATGGGACGTGCTAGCTATGTCTGGCACGGACCATACTGGCTGGTGCTGATCGTCTGCTGGACCTCTGTTTTTTTACCTCTGAAGTTTGTGCCCCACATCGTTTGACTCAGGCCATCAGCTGGAAGCACTTTATGATCAGTTGAACGATGCAGGCTGTGTGAGTTCTAGAGGGGCGTTGGCTGGCAGTTGATTTCTGAGTAAAAGATGTCGTGGCCGTGTTAATCGTCACACCCCATCGGCTGGTCTTTGAATATTTGAGTTGAAGTGACACAAGCCATTTTGAAGGGAATGACCCATGTCCATAATTAGCCGCACGAGGACTTGGGGTGACATGGGCCGCATTGTACCAGGCGGCTCATGCCAAGGGATGTGGTACCCCGATATATTCGGCATGATAATTTTGTAGAGACTAGGGTTATCGTGTAGCGACCATCGTCGTTTCAACCCCAGAGTCATCGTGAGATGCCGATTCGTTTACCTCTATAGGCCTAGGAACCATAATGGAGTGCCTAGGATGTATTTCCTTACTCTCATATCTAATGGGCGCAAAGCCTGCAAGGCACTGCTTAGGCACTTAATCCTTTGCGTGGGGACATATTAGCAATGAGAGTGAGTTTTACGGGGAAAGAGGAGTGCTGCTTGGATTCTTTGTTTGTTGACAAACTTTCCCTAATTACAAAGGCGGTGTTAATAGGATCAAATTGGGTTTAGGTACCTTTGTGTGACAGACATTGGGAAATACCAACTATCACCCACACTATGTGACATAAACATGAGATATGTTTACATGTCTTATATGCAATAGAATATCAAAGTCATTCACCGGTCATGTTAAGTAAATATCCCCAAGGCTAGGTTGATATAGTTTGATCTCTTGTTTCGTATGATTAGTAGTTGTTAGACAACCCTCCCCCCATAAAAACTATGTGTGTAGCTCTAGCTATTCCCGACACACAATCAGAGTGACGCCCGATTGTGAGTTGTGTTTAGTTAAATTTTAAATTCTAGCATCTCTGTGGACGATCTCGAACTTGCCACTAGCTACTTTCTAGTAGTTGGTAGTGAACATGGGAGCAACATATAAATTTCTATCTTTGTGAAGCTCTCAGCGGGTTAATTTAAGCTCTCCTAAAAAGGTTGGTTTGTTAACGACTCCGCGGAGTGCAAATAAATAGATGAACTAAAATGCAACACATATGAACTAAATACTTGCACATATTAAGTAATTGTAAATGAATAATGTCAGCTGTAAACAAGTGTTCTTATTAAGAAACAAAACTTAACTACTCATAAGAATTTCATATCAAACACATGAACAAATGACTTAAACACATAAAGTCAATAGATAAAAATATGAACCAAATAAGTCCAGATTAATTGAATTTAAGATTGATCACCTTTTTCGATTGCTTTGGCCACAGCTGGATTTTGGTTTGCAAATATTGTTACTGCCTCCTTACCACCCATTGATATTTTATGAAAATATCGAGAAACCATTCGAAAATAGATACCTTCTCTTCGACGATGAAAGCACATCCTAACATCACTATATTGTTGTGGTTGTTCATTTCGACTATTGGAGCTCAAATCAAGTTGTATTTGTTGGTCTTGTATGTTGTGTAAAAGAAAGCTAGATCACCATATAGTTAATAATCCCCCTTCATCATCGAGTCCCTAAAAAATAATGTCGTTATCCTACCATCATCATCGAGTTTCACTCTAAAGAAGATATTTTTCTCTTCGGTATTTGTCTGTGACAATCTCTCAATTACTTGCTGAGAATCATCTCCTTTAATCTCCTTCATGCGCATCATGTTGGAGTAGTTCAAATTATCCTTAATTTAGTGTCCCAAACTCTGAATACCACCAGTTTCAAAAGGTATTTACTTAAACCCATGGTTAGGTTTTAAGCCCGGCTTTTCCATTCCTATAGCCTTCCCATTCTCATCCATAATTCTCATTTTACTTCTTTGCTAATACTGCCATTTGAATCTACTGAATGGATGATTGTGAGAGGTCACATGATGCAAAACTTCATAGTTCTTATCAATGAATTTAACCCGAATTCTAGATTTACATCATGTTCTCGTAAAAACATTTTCTCCTGATTTTCTTCTAATCTTTTGAGTGGCCTCTTCAGTAACATTGTTGATGGTAGATGTGTCCTCTGTTTCACTCTTCACTTTTGTGCTTCATTGACGTGAGAAAACAAAATAATTCTCTGTGATGGTTTCGTCTTTCTTACCTCTCTGTGTTGACGACCACACCCCAAATTCCGATGCATTTGACTGGTCATTACAAATCATGAAATTTTAATTGTGTTTTTGCTCTCAAACCTGTGAATCAATTTGTGACATCGACTTTCGATAAGTTGCTTAAACTGCGGTTAAAATAGATTCCTGCAACCAGTAATATATACAAACTCATTAGATGAACAATTTATGCAGTTTGTTCATGCATTTGAGGACTTACTTATGTTATTCTAACCAATAATCTAGACATTGATGATACATATATAAATAGATTTCTTCACGTGTTTAAGAATTTATATCATGTATATATTCAATCTACTTTAATTTATGAAAACATCTAATTTTTAAGACTTTAATGATTAATTTAGTAATATACAAACACATAATTTCATGTGTTTAAACAGTTTCATCGGGTACATAACATCTTATTTATGAATATTCATCTAATGAAATCTAAACCTTGATGATTCATCTAGCAATGTAAAAAAATTACTTCACGTGTTTAGGCATTTTGTATGTACATCTTATTTTAGACGTTTCAGCAAAAAATAAAATATCATATTCTTCATGAAAACATTCATGTTATGAAATATCAGTTCTTGATGAATCATCTAGCAATTTGTATACACATTACTTCATGTGTTCATGTTTGTGTATTTAACATATTACTTCAGACGTTCTAGAAAATTTTGAAACAACAAACTCTTTTTAACAAAATCCATCTAATCGAATTCCAGACCTTGACGAGTCATCTAGCAAATATAAGAACACATTACTTCACGTGTTCATGCTATTACATTGTGTATTTAACATATTACTTCAGACGCTCCAACAAATTTTAAAATACCAAGCTCTTCTTAACAAGCAGTGACAGAACATAGGGGGATACCATGGGGGTGCTTGGTCCCCGCCAACTTTTTTTACCATTAGTATTTTGTGCTTCTTTTGGGTTTTCTTTGTTTTTGTATGGTAAAAAGAGGTTGTGGTTCCCCCCAAGATAATACCTTGATGCAAGATATAAGTGAAGAAAAGTTGTACATTTTAAATTTTTTTTAGAGTCCATTAAGAAATAAAATTCTTTTTTATCTAATTTTACCTTTAATATTAACCCAAGTTGTAACATAAATAATTTTTATCTTTAAATGTATATCCAATTAAGATTTGGTTTTTATCTAATTATACACAAGTTTTTGTCCTATCCAAGCCGTACGTATAAAAAAAGATTTTGATTCCAATTATAAGTATTAATCGAAAATAACTTCATCTTAAAATGCGACAACGACAAAGGTAGACGTGCATCCCTTACTTTATAGACTATTGTCCCTGTCTTGACTCTTCTGACATCTACTACAACATCTGAATGATTTTTTCAGCCATGAAAATCGTGAAAATATATCTCCGCAACTGAATGGAAAATGATTTTCTTCGAGATTATTTGTTGATTTATATTGAAAAGGATATTGCAAACACATTTAACATTGATTCGAACTCGATAACTCTTATATGATCAAAAAGAGGAGAGCACAACTTAAAATAAATACAAGAAGATAGTCCATTTCAAAAATATAAATTTTGTAATTTTTTAGCACTAGTTTATCTTTAATATTTGATTTTTCATCCTTTAAATGACATAATCTACTATGATTTTTGTCATTTTAATGAACGATTCAATTTTTTTATACAACCTCCCCCCAAGAAATTCCTGGTTCTTCCCCCAAGATTCATCTAATCAAATTTCAGACATCATTTAGTAAAACATTAACACATTACTTCACGAGTTCACGCAGTTTCTTCGTGAATTTAACATATTACACCATTTATTCCAGCAAACATTAAAATATCAAACTCTTCTTAACAAAAGGCATCTAATCGAATTCCGCACCTCGAACAATCATCTAGCAAAATATGAACACATTACTTCACGTGTTCATGCAGTTTCATCAT
This sequence comes from Rubia occidens, assembly GCA_032360425.1. Lineage (NCBI taxonomy): Eukaryota > Viridiplantae > Streptophyta > Magnoliopsida > Gentianales > Rubiaceae > Rubia > Rubia occidens. The sequence goes on along the minus strand of JAUOBV010305499.1, from coordinate 1,248 downwards.
ATATTTAACATATTACTTCATACATTCCCGCAAACATTAAAATATCAAAAAATTCTTAACAAAATGTATTTAATCAAACTCCAGACCTTGAAAAACCATCTAGAAAATATGAGCACATTACCTCATATGTTCATATAGTTTCATCGTTCATTTAACAATATTTTCGCAATGTAACATTTAGTAACATCTTACAGTAATGAAAATCCAAAACTTCATGATTTTTTTGTTGAATTTTCAATTTCAACATCTTCACTATTTTCTCCTTTATACAAAATAATTTAATTTCCCTGAATTGCTTCATTTTCCACAAGTTATAACAACATCTTCATGAAATTCGCTTATGAGATTTCTTGAAATTTTGGCCAGTGTTAATGAAAATTGTGATTTGAAACCGTAAATTTTATATTACCTTTTAATTTCACCGTCGCAAATCGTAAAAACTTTCAAACCTGATTTTGTTTTATCATCGCATCGCAGATGAACGAAATCATAGCTCTATGCTTTCTAAATTTGCAAGAAATAAAATAATGGCGGATGAACAAAACCTTAGTTCGACAATATATTTCAAAGCTTCGATTTGGTGTGTAGAATTGAGTTTCGATCGTATTGAATTTTAGAAGGATTGAACTTCCTTAATTTTGGAGATTTTCTTTTCAAAAAAGTGACACTAATTTTATCATTTAACCCGAATTCATATTATAACTCGGTTTGCTAACACGTTTTTCAGCTCCATTTCCTAGTAATTACATTTGATCTATTGCCTCACCATTTGCTACGATGAAACGGTATTATTGGAGATTTTCTCTTAAAACTTTGTGCTTATTCTAATGAGCCCGTCTCTTGAAAGACGGTCTTTCCATAAATTATGAAAATACCAAGATTTAAACTGCAAATTAGAATAAATCTAGATAAAATTTTCATGTTGTATTAATCGGGTCATAAACTTATAATTATTTGCATAATAAATTTTTAATATTACAACTAAAATCTTTTCTCTTTAAATAATTCAAATTCAACTCGTCTTTCGTATGCTTATGGAAAGAAAGATATTTCCAATACTTTGCCTATCCTAAATAAGTCTTGGTCGTTGGCGCTAGTAAAAAAAAAAAAAAAAACGAACAGAGAAAAGGAGAAAGAGTCCACACTTTGAACTTGGAGACTTTTGCAGTCATCTCTTTCCCAGAGACAGAATTCCCATTCTCTCAGTTTCTCTGAATATTCTCCGGCGACAACTCTCTTCAATCTGGA
>JAUOBV010305388.1:0-18823 GCA_032360425.1 Rubia occidens | reverse complement strand
AAAATTTAATCACGATGCCTACAGATGGCACCGATATTAATACCAAATTTTGTAGTATGTTTGGCGATGATCCACACCAGCCCAATAAGCACATGAACCTACAAGACAGGCAGGAAGAGGTCAGGCTTGCAGGCCCAGGGTCGTGCCTACTCTGACGCTCCCGTTGGCCATAGAAGCCATGTAGAAGTGTATCCAAGTGAATAGTAGATGATTGGAAAATCTTACCTTGTGTCTTACAATCTTCCTCGTTATATGTGGTTTTGTGGCTGATGGGACTGGAGTTGTCCCATCAGTACCCGTATAACCGTTACCGGCCTGAGCCCATGCCCAGGGTTCGTCCTTGGGGAAAACAGGTTGGGCGTTTTTACCTTCCTAATACTTACTGGAACATCTCACCTTGAGGGAACTCATGATGAGAAGAGAGGATCAACGAGCAATGTTTTGTGGGATTTTTCATTCTAACCATCCTACTGAATGTTGCTACATGTTGAGAGATAGGCACTATGAGGAAGTGAGAACCGTTGGTTTTGAAAACCAAGGGTATTATGAAGAGTGCTATCCAGTGGGCACCTTGGAATCTCCCTATTGTTCCTGCTCCATTGGGCTCACACCATGTCCCCTCTACCATGGTAACCTATCCTCAATTTCCTTTAGCCTGTTCATCATGTCCTTTTGGGACACCATTATTGTTTGAAGGATCTCTGAGTTGTTCGTCACCTCCTCCGTCGTGCGGATGATGTCTCTCTCCTATTGGCGTCAGTGTTGGAGCGGGTTCATCCTCCAGTGTTACATCCTCTATTTTCACCTGCTTGTACGGATTCCCTGGCACCCGTGCCTTCATCTTCTCCAAGATGCATTGATGCTAAAAATTTAATCACGATGCCTACAGATGGCACCGATATTAATACCAAATTTTGTAGTATGTTTGGCGATGATCCACACTAGCCCAATAAGCACATGAACCTACAAGATAGGCAGACAAAGGTCAAGTAGGTAGGCCCAGGGTTGTGCTTTCTTTGACGTTCCTGTTAGCCATTGATGCCATGTAGGAGCGTATCTAAGTGAACAGTGAACTTATAGGAAAATCTTACCTCGTGCCACACCATTTTCCCCATTATATGTGGTTTGTGGCTAACGGGACTAGAGCTATCCTATCAGCGCCCATCCAACCTTTCCCTGTCCACCTCCACACAGAGGTAGCGTCCATGGGTTGGCGGGCCTCATCCTTTTTCTTTTCTCATTATTGGGTTGTTAGGCCTATACATTATCACTAGCCCAAATAACAAGCACATTTGCCGTCTGGGTCCCAGCAGGAAAAGGTTAAAGCTCCGGCCACAACCATAGTCGTTGAGTAATAAGCCTGACCCAGGCTAAAGATGCACTGCTGGCCACAAAGCTAGCACAATTGCAGGCTGGGTCCCAATAGCCAAAAGATAAAGCTTCGGCCACAACTATGGCTGTGGAGAAATGAGCCTGACCCAGGCTAAAGTTGCAGTACTGGCCCCAACAGCCTACACAATTGTAGGTTGGGTCCCAATAGGCAAAGGAAAAAAGCTCCGGCCACAACCATAGCCATCGAGCAATGAGCCTGACCCTGGCTGAAGTTGTAGTCCTGTTCCCAAAAACTAGCACAATTGCAGGCCGGGTCCCAACATGCAAAGTATAAAAGCTTTGGCCACAACCATAGCTGTCAGGTAATGAGCCCGACCCAGGCTAAAGTTGACTTTCTGGACCTAATACCCGCACAATTATAGGTTGGGTCCCAACCGGCAATGGATAAAGATCTGGACATCCATAGCCGTAGAGTAATGAGCCTGAACCACGATAAAGTTGAAGTGCTAGCCTCAACAGCCAGCACAATTACAAGTCGGGTCCCAATAGGCAAAGAAAAAAATCCATCCAGAACCATAGCCATCGAGTAGTGAGCCTGACCCAAGCAAAAATTGTAAATCTGGCTTAAGCGGCCAGCGAGTTGCAAGTAGGTCAAAGCATACCAGATCGACAAGCTAAAATAAGCAGCTCTAGCTTACGACTACCAGTAGACTACAGTCTAGATTGCTAGGCCGAAATAAGAAGCTCTGGCTTACAACATCCAGCAGACTCTAGGATATATTTCCAAGCCTACATAAGCAATTCTGGCTAGATTGGTTAAGTCAGATAGGGAATTACCGGCTACATCGATAGGCTGAAATAAGAAGCTCTGGCTTAAGTCAACCAGGGGATTGTAGGCCAGATCGCCAGGCCAAAATAAGCAACCTTGGCTCAAGAAAATCAAGGAACTGTGGGCCATATTGATATGCCGAAATAAGCGGCTCAGGCTTATGACAGCCAGCAGACTGCAGGCCTGATCGTATGGCCAATATAAGCATCCCTGGGTTACGAAAGGCAATAGACTACAAGAAGGATCCCGATGTTGTAGCACAAACGTACTATTAGAGTTCAAAGCACAAGCCCACGGTGAAAGAACCACTTGACAAGGTGGGTTGCATCATCAACCACAAAGGTCAGAAACATATAATTTTTCACATGCATAATATGACCATAAATACTATGTGTGTGCTAGTAAGCAAATAAAATCACATGTGTAATTGTCGTCATAGAATCCAAAATAGAAGCGTTATGATTGGTTGGCCAAAAGAAGAATTCATACAAGTGTCAACTATATTTTCATGTTTTTTCCATGTAAATGGATGCATGGTCGATAAGTTGACTCAGGAAAAGAAAGCTCAGCCACCAGCATGCTCAAGCAGAGCACTGATTAAACCTTACCCTAAAATGGTCGAGCAATAATTGGCCCTCAACATGTTTAAACAGGACGCTGATCAAAGGTAGCAACAGTTTTTTGGAAATAATTTAAAATAAACCTTTTTTCAAAAGGAAAGGGGGAGAGAAGGAGAGAGAAAGAGAGAGAATGAGAAGAACTTTATTACTGGCAAAAAAAAACATCTGACTCACGCAGGTAGAGAGATATAAGAAAGCACACTTGACTCATGCAGGAAGGGAAATGCAAGAAAGCACAACTCAGACAGAAGATAAGTGTATCTGGCTCACGATAACCAAAGGCTCTTCAAGCCCAAATAAGTAGTCTTGGTTTACGATGATCAGGGATCTGCATCCCAGCACCCCTGGCCCGGCACAACCTTGGAGATGTTAGCTAGCCCCTTCAGGCTGATGCAAGGTAAATAAAGTAAGAAATGTTAGGATGATGCCTTCCCTACTAGCACATTCGGGTAAGATTCTAAAAGGATGGAATACATTCAATTTTAGAGCATTAAACGAGAAAAAGATGACAAGTACCCCTGCCTGCTGAAATTGTCACATTATTGAGGCTAAAACGAAAAGTTCGGTTATGATTTAGAAGGCATGGATATAGAGCCCAGGACGATCCTAGTACGGTTGTAATGAATGACCAGGGAAGAATTTTACGGAGCTGTGACATAGAGTCTGGGTCAACTCAGAAGGCAGAAGCGTATAATTATTTCAAAGATTAATAAAGCCAAAATGAATATTTTGGCATGATTTAGAAGGCTTGGATGCAGAACCCAGGCCGACGTCAGTAGGGTAATGAACGGCCCAGGCAGAATATTATGGAGCTGCAATGTAGAGTCCAGGTCGACACAGGAGGCAAGAACATATAATTCTGTCAAAGTTTGGTCATGATTTGGTCATGATTTAAAAGTCCCATACGAAGAGCCTAGGTTGACACTAGTAGGGTAACAATGAACAGCCCAGGGAAAATTTTACGAAGCTCAAAAATAGAGTCCAGGTCAACTCAGCAGGTAGCAATGTAGAATTCTGTCAAAGATTAATGGGGCCAAAATGAAAGTGGTCGGTCATGATTTAGAAGGTTGGATGCAGATCCTATGCCGACGTTAGTACGGTTGCATTGAACGAACCAGGCAGAATTGTATAGAGCTACGATGCTGAGTCCAGGTCAGTCAGCAGATAGCGACGTATAATTCTGTCAAAGATTAATGAGGCCAAAATGAAATTTTTGTTCATGATTTAGAATGCTAGGACACAAGGCCCAGGCTGATGCCAGTTGTGTCGTAATGACTGACTAAGGTAGAATTTTATGGAGTTGCGAAGCAGAGCCTTGGCTGATGCTAGAAGGATAACAACATAGATCGATGACTACGAGAGATGAAATCAAGACGCAAATTCCCAGCTTGACAAACAGGAACGTACGCCAGTAACCACCTTCAAACAAGTTTTCACGATATTCAGACATGTACTGTCCCAATGCCCTGCGCTGTTTAGCAACACAATATTAGGATAGAGGAACTTGATAATGTATGTATTTAAGGCCCATATTCCCATTCACCAGGCCCAAAGCCTCAGCATCCAACCTAAGAATGGTCAAACTCGACTACTATAAAATGAGAGGAAAGCCATCAGAAAAGGTAAGACTACTACAACCCCCATGAAACTGTAGCATCACCCTCTCGACACTCATTCAATCAGATATGACTTGGGCATTTGAGTGGATGCGATCACACACCACCCCACCCTGAGTGACCCGTGTTCATTTACAGGTATTCATATACGCCAGAATCATACTGAAATGAAGCTCGATCAGTGGCCATATTAAAGCTTTCCTAACAGCCCCTACAGGCCCAAGACAATCAGCTTCAGGCTTAGCCCATGACAATTTTTAGCATTAACATCCCCTAATTTAACAAATGCCATCCTTATCCCATTTGTACCACTCTTCTAAATCACCTCCTGGGTTAAAAATAATTATCCATAGTACATGCCCTAACCTATAGGATTGATTTAGCTCATTCAAATCTCTCAAAAATACTCACTCTCACTTCCTCTAGGTGAAACAAAAAAATGGGGCCTTTTCTCTCAGAAATTGGCATTTTTGCTTCTTGTTCTGTGGATTCTTCATCTCTTGGCTTCAAATTCTGAGTAACCTTTGAGGTTTATGTTGACTTTATTTATTTAGCATGATGGTGATGTGATGAGGAGCTTGAAACTCTATAAGTATTAAAGTGTTTTGAGGAAATTTTTGGTCTTTGTGAATGATCTTGCGTTTAACTAAGTGTGGGGGATTCATGTATTCTTATGCTTTGAGGATATGATCTTCAGTAAATGTGGTGATTTAGGAGTAATGATTCTTGATTGCATGATCTTCTTGATGGGATGATATTATTTACCATGATTTTATTGTTTAGGGAGAATGATTCTTGTTTGAATAGCCCTTATTTTAGGATAGCATGATTTGGAATGTTTTAGCTATTTATGAAGAAATGTTCTTCTTGAATGATACTTGATGCATGGATTTTTATATTCATGAAATACCTTTTTTTTATTGTTGTGATAGGAAAAAAATAGGTCAGAAAAAGGAACAACTTCCATGGTTGACAAAGGGAAGAAGCCGTCCAAGGTTGGGAGATGAGAGCCAGCCACTTCCCTTCCTCCTAACCCCGCTTGTGTTGTTGATGAGTTCATGGGGTTGACCACTATTTCCGGGTGCGCATCCCGGAGCTGGAAGTACTTCAGATATCCAAAGAGAACCATATTAGAGACAAAGTTTGCTTGCAAGGAGACCTTGGAAGCTATAGGTCTACTCGAGCCTGTCATGAATTTACTAAGCCGAATAAACCAAGATGGTTTCTTAGACAACCATTCCAAGACTTGCATACTGTGTAATTTGGAGTTTTCAGTAACCTTGCAGCAAACAAGAGTCAATGAGGGAAGGAGAATCATCCATTTATATGTGGACATTGCCCAAACATTCGGGTAGAAGTACGGGAAGGAGATTCTAAGGACACACTGATAAGGCCTTCCATTTTCTTTGAGAAATTTTCAGAGAATCTTTTCGGGTACAGAGAGGAAGAATCTTTACAAGAGCCTCGCAATTTTCCATCTGCCGTTATGATATGTGTTGCGATTATTTTCCATCTGCCGTTATGATATGTGTAGCGATTATTTTCCATGGGGGTATTCTATCACGGAGAGATTTCACATTGTCCTGGTTCAAATGTCCAAGTTCTTTGGACGATGACTCCGGAGGGAAATTTTTACTCCAACATGGTGGTGGCCTTCATTGAGGAATGCATTTCTATAGGAAACAAGAAAGGTGGAAAAATATCTATGGGTGGCATGGTCGTACTCTTAATTCAACACTTGGGTCATTTGGTTCCTTCTCCATTTGAACACTATCGGCCCAAGAATGATGGCATTGAACACTATTGGCCCAGAACCATCTAATAGCTCAAACTAGGGCGTGTCCCCAACCCTGAGTTAGTGGCCATCATCAAGAAACTCGCCAAAACCCTTTGGGGTTATGGTTTTCCGCCTCCTTTTTTCCCAAGTAGTTCATGTGTCACTCTTTTCCACCGCACTAAAGACAACATGCCTCTTGACATTTGGTAGGAGTGGAACTTTGGCTTGGGATGTACTAAATAATAAAAAGAATACCACAGTTAGTATATATAAAAGTAATCTAGAGGAAATGTTAATTGAAAATAAAAATACATGTGTAACGGGTAAGACTTACCAATATAGGAACTTGACCAAAGTTCGTTTGGATCAAGGTACAGATGAAATGTGGAATGATATCGTCAAATGAATACCACGCACGGTCCTCAATTAAATTTCTAAGGATCTGTAAGAGTCAATGGTATTATGACTAATTAAATTAGAATATAAGTGATCAAATACATTGAATTCTCCAAACTAAACAAAAATCGGTCAGCTTAATTGGTAAACGACTACTCGAACCTTCATTGTCAGCCATAATTACTGGAATTTATATTTTCACAGATGAAATATATATATGGATAGATAGAAATTGGTTCGATAGAAATTGGTTCAATTAATAATTTAATTTGGCCAGGTGTCACACTTACATATCAGTCCGAAATAATAGCATGGCTGACATGTCTGTGCGACGTCGCTCATCAGTCATTTAAACCGAATATGGTAAGATACAGACAAACAACTTCGCATTTGAAAGCATGGGCCAACATAGACGCCACTAACCGATGTTAGTCACCTATCTGTAAAACTGATTGGTTAACTAAGAAGGGTGCGACGTCTTATACATAAAAAACAATAGAAATATAAAGGAGTGATGTCGCACAATGATTGCACAAAACAAAGGTGGATTGAAGTGCCAATGACATTGCATTCAAACCTAGCAGTTACATGCATAACCGCGGTAGAAACAGATAAATTCAAGCTACTAAACCAAAAAAGGAACACAAAATAGGGGGAGAACATAGAAATTACATGTGTACATCCTAGAACCCTAATCCATAGGAACTACAAAAGGAAAAATATACAACACATTTACACACCATATATATAACAATTTCAAGTATAAAAACTAAATAAAGGATTTTACACAATTTATAAACCATAGATTTAAGAAAAGTGGTTGGGGAATTGTTGGAATTCTAGGGAAATTTAAATGTTTGAACTGATTTATGAAGTAGGCCCCATATATATAGTCATTTTGAACCCTTTTGAATTCTGCCTCAACATGTGCAATGTCGCACGTTTTTTGGCCTACAGAAGTATGACCGACGTCGTCTAACCTTGATGTGAGCCTAACAATTTCAGCCCACTAGCAAAGCAAATGGCCTTGCATTTGACCATAACGAATATAAGTGACCTTCACAACGGTTACTAGTATATTATAAAAGACTAATTGAAATTTATAAATTTCCATAAACTTTATTAAAGTCCAGTTCAATCGAAATCGATTTTAGCACAACCGATGAACTTTTTAGTTTTTACACTTAGGTCCCTCCAAGAAGGTGGGAGAGGTCGAAATGTAAAATTGGAGATACCCTTATCTAATTCACATTGTCACAATCATGTTGTTTTGATTTAGGCATCAACGAACCGGGGTAATCGTCCCTCATTTTTATTAGTATTCCATTAATACCCTTACGTTTAGCATTGTTAGAACGATAATTACCACCTCATAAAATCACAAAAAATTACATATTCTTGGTTTTTAGGAATGAAAAAATAATAAAATTTTGTCCATCAATTATTTAAAAGCGCTAGTACGTGGTCTAGAGTAAATTGTAGATGATTAGTTATAAGTATACAATGGTTAATAAAAAAGATATTGTGGAAGTCTCTTTGGGATCATGCTAGTTTCTTTATCACTTTTTTTTTATTAAACCCAATAAAAGATCACGACATATTTATGGAGCAGGTACTAAAATTCGGACCTATGATAAGTGACCACGAATTTGTTCCGAGTTCGGAACCCTTCCTTCTATATAAAAAATCCAAATTGAATTTTATTAATAGAGCCCTAGTCAATTTCGAATAACGGGACTTCAAACCCCCCTCAAATTCAAACTCTAACACACACGGGAAACATCTCCTCACATCATGTCTTCTTCTAATCCAACTGCACGGGTCACTAGACGTTGTTCAAAATTCACTAGAGGAAGCCAACGGAGGAATCTGAGCTATGAAGCTAGGTTTGTCTCTCTTGAAGCTCATACTAGGTTTAAAGCATTAAGGGATTCAAGAAAATTATTGGATTTCTATGTTATGGATATGAATGTGTAGAAGAGCAAGGGATAGAGGACCTCGTTAGGTTTTTTGAAGATCAACTTGTCCTTAAACTTCTTAGTTTGAATGAACCAAGTTACTTTGATGTGATATTTCAATTTTATGCCAATTTGCATGAGGTTGAGGGTTCGGGCATTTATTGGACTAGGGTGAACGGTTATAATGTTGGAATAGCTCATGGATTATCAATCAACTATTTGAATGCCCTTACAAGGCTCTTGAAGATATTTCCCCACAAGTGGAAGATGAGCCTTTAAATGACATTTATCATGGGGGAATAGCTTCTTTATGATGATTATCCTAAAATTGACCCTATTGCCTGTAGTGTGAAATAGTTTAGAAGAAATCCTCATGATCTAGGTAGTCCAAAATCATTTTATCTTAAGGAACTCGAAATAAACCAACGTATTGTGTACGATAAAATAGCTCGGTCTGTAGTACCCACTCCCGGTTACGTCACCGAGCCAAATTACTCTACTCTTATGATGCTCTACTTTGTCATTGAGTGGGCCAAAGTTAATCCCAACATCGCAATTTTTAAGCACATGGCGTGTGTAGCTACATCGATGAGATTAATCAAGAATCTACCTTATGGAAACTTGATTACGGTTATCTTGCGCGGTGTGAGCTAGTTTTCTTTTCACGGGGGGATAAGGCTTGCAAGTAGTTTGGAAAGAAGTACTTCTTGAAGAAAAAGTGGATACTGTATGAGAACAAGTGGTGTCACCGAACCATAGATGCAACTGAACCTCTCAAGAGAGCAAGGGTTGAACAAGATACATTTATTGTTTTTAAAATATATGTATGTTAAATACTTGTCTTGTAATATTTGTTATTTGGAAAATGATTTTACAGAAGAGTCCGACCCTAGATTTAAGAAGACAATGAAGAATTGCCTCAGACGTGTTCGTGACCAAGTATGCCAACGCAGGGAGCACATATGGAAGATCAGAACAAAGAACGTGCTTATGAGCGAGGCTTCAAAGAGTCTAAGACCCCACGCCTCAAATGATGCTCATCATTGTTACATGTTGTAGGCCTTCCATTGGAGAGGCTAGGAACTTTGTTTATTTTGGTTGTAACTGTAAAACTCTACCTAAAGTATTATGTCCTTATCTTAAATTCACTATACTACAGGAACTTAATTAATGCAAAATTATTTTGTGTTCATTTTAATTTGTTTTTCTAGTGTGTTTACATATTCTTAATAACAAGAAAAGGTGGTGTGCATATTACAGCAAGGTATTGAGGCAACAGAGGAAGCAAGGAATAATGACCAATTCTCCAGAAGATGTTACGAGCTCTGAACAACAATCAGAGGTTGTTACGAGTTCATAACGTTACTCATTCTTTCAACAACCCTCATACATAAAGGTTCCTAAGTCGGAACCATATTCGTATCCCAGTTTCGAGTTTGGAACCTATCACATTAGAAGTCACTTTTGCACAACCGCCTATAATTTTGCACAATCAAAGGCGGTTATTTAATGAACCACCTTTGATTCATATCAAAAGAAGGCGGTTCATTCAAAACCACCTTCCAAAGAACTGGAACTGCCTTTGAATTTTTCAAGTGCCTAGAAACAAGAAATTCCAATCTCAGAACCTGTCTTACAAGGCAGTTCCAGAAAAATTTGAGGAACCGCCATTGAAATCTTTCTTTAATAGTCCATTTTCCACTAGTGTATCATCGGCCTTCTTTCTTGGACAGACATCGATCACAAAACCTACAGGCGTTAGTCCAAAACCAAGCTAAAAATACTTTATACCTCGATTTTGAACCGAGGTAAAAAAATGTACTTTTTACTGCACCAATAATTACCTCTATTTTTTTAGGATTTAAAACCAAGGTAAAAATTCCTTTAGAACCTAGTTAAAAGGTCCTATTTCTTGTAGTGAATGAAATATCAAAGTGTGTCCCTAATTATGAAGGAGGTGTGACTCTTTAAGGGAGATGAATCTCTGTGTGATAGACATAGGAAATTTTCGACCATCTCCATACTATGTGATATAGGCATTAGAATAGGTTTATATGATTATTTGTGATAGAACCTGGGATCAAAATCATTATTCCATCATGTTAGGTAAATATCCCCCGCAGACTAGTTAATCATATTTAAATATTATTTCTTGCATGCATAGTAGTTTGTTAGACACAACCCTTCCCTCTACCCTAACCCCTAATTATGTGTTTAAATCACTAGCTATTCCCAATAGACAATCGGAGTGACACTCGATTGCGGGTTTTGTAAAGCTAACTTTTGAATTCTAGAATTTCTGTAGATGACCCCGGACTTGCCAATAGCTACTTTATTGTGGTTAGCAGTGATTATGGGAGCAACATTACAAATATTTTATCTTTAAAATGCACCTCGTTGTTAACTCTCCCGCAAGGTAAACAACTTCACAGGGTGTGGGTCAGTAGTCCTAGAAATAAAGTGTTGGTGTTTTTTGCTTAGTTGTACCCTTATATATTTGTTTTTTCTTGTTTACTCGAGGATAAGTAAATGTTTAAGTGTGGGGATTTGATGAGATGGAAAATTCATGTTTTCTTAGAGCATTTAGCACCCCTTTTTCTATGCTTTTGTTTGTGGATCATTAAATTTATAGGTGGTTTGTAACATATAGAGTTAAAACTTTTTTTGTTTTTTTCTATTTTAGCTTCTCTCCACTTTGTAAAGTATTTGTAGTCTAATGAGATTTTACCTCCGTGAGTGGTCTTTATGTAATATTTTTAAAGCTTAGATTGAAAATCATCATTGAATCAGGTTATTGGCAAGGAAGGTAGAAGATAGAAGGTGAATCACATGATTGGTGAAAGAATGAAAGCCATTAGATTTAGTGGTAGACGGTAGAAGAAGTTGGGAGAAGAGGAGGGAGATAATTCAAGGAAATCAAGAATATTCATCAGTCACAGACCGTACAATATTACACGGTCCCTACGACAAGTACTACCCAGAGAGTAAAGACCCGATGAACAGACCATGCAAACATGCATCGTCCCCTACAAAATCAGAAGATCTTGAAAACTTCCCATATGAAAGGGCGTAAAACATTCACATGTAGTTCTGCTCAAAAGCTAGAAAACATGGCCCACAGAATGGGTCGTACAATTGTGCATTGTTCGTTCCCTTAGTCACTAGCATGTACAGTGCCAACCTGTTGACTATAATTTTGACCAGCAAGTTTTCAACTTTCTCTAAACTCCCACTATATAAAGTGGTCTTTATCCATTAGTTTTAAGAGAGGGGTGAATATGAATTGTTCTCAAACACATTTTCTCTATCTCCTCATTTGTATCATCTCATTCATTGCATTTAATCTCATTAATGTCATGGGTTTATTTTGTAGCATAAATTAGTACTTGGGGGCATTTATAATCATGTATTAACTCTTGATTTGGGAGACTCTTAGATTAATTTCTATTTTAAGTTTTTATCACTATGCTTAATTGATTCTTTATGCTTCTTGTTATGATTATGCTCAGAATGAGAATATGATGTACAATTAGTTTAATTATTTGCATGATTTTGTGCTAGAATAGGGAATCAATTTGGGAGTATTACGTGTTTATGTTTGTTTTGTTGAAGTCTGTAATCAAGAGGTTGTTCAAGACACGTGTGCCCTGGATTAGATTAGATGTTAACTTTTGTTGGATTATTTTCAGGACGATAAGCAGGATTAATTGGAAAATAGGTCCGGTGATATTATTGTCTCAATTAGAGTCGTAGGATAATGTCCGAAAGTCATATCTCGAGTTTGTAGCAATGAGGCGGGGAATGCCCCTGGAATTATCATAATGTACTAAGTGACACAAGGTGGGCTTAGGGCGGGTATTCATAGTGTAGGTTCCAGTGACCCATGCTACTCTCGGGTTTCATTTGCTATGCGCGTTCAAGGGTTTTATTAAGCCTGGGAGTAAGGGTTATATGTGGTATTAAAAGTGCACCTCTAACTATACATGGAGGATGTTAAATTTTGAGAAGAGGGAATAACTGCGATGTAACAGACCGAGAGAGTTCCCAGAGAATCAACGTCTCTACATCATGTGATTTAGCATAAAAAAGGATATATATATATATATATATATATATATTTCTCATATGAGTCGAGGATCAACTCTTATAGTTAATAATGTTATGCAAATGTTCCCAAGTTATTTTGTAATGTCTACTCCCTCCGTCCCACTAATAACTTCTTACTTTCCTTTATAGTCTGTCCCACTTCCTATTTCTAATATTTCTACATTTAGCCATAAATATGTGGTCAAGACTCTTCCTTTCCTTTGATTTATATTGGCCCCTGTAATCACCCATTAAAAAGATGCCACATAGACTTGTCATAAATTTTGTGCAAAAAGTAATTCGTAATTTTAAAGTGGGACGGAGGGAGCATATTTCGTATTTGTAGTTTATGCTCATAGTTTATAGATTGATGTTTTTAAATCAAAAAAATAATGGTTACTACTCCCGACATAGATACAGGGTGATGACCATGTGTGAACTTTGTGATCATATCTTTTAAACCCATAGATCTCTGTGAATGACACCCAATCTTGCCGCTATCTACTTTTTAGTAGTTATAAGTGAGTAAGGGAGGAACATGATAAATTATCTCATCTTTGACTTTCTTTCATCTATGGTAATATAACAACGACACTGGTTGCCGGTCATGGACACGCAAACAAAGCAAGCCAGATTTACTCCAATTTTAATAAATAGGAAAGATGGTGTCCCAAATTTCCCTAGTCGTGGAGCAACCAACGACGTTCAACATCACTTCCTATGGCAAACGAGAAAATGGTTGACCACAAAGCCATTCATCCTCCGCGATCCAAGAATCATATGCAACCAAGGTATTGGTGCTTCACGATTTTGAAGCCGTTACACTAGCCAGATAAGAGGCAGTGGAAAAGTAAGCGGTAGGAGATGACGAAGAAGAAAATGAGGGATAAGGTCTTGTGCCGTCAAGATAACCATAGAGGTTTTACGCCCATAATATATGTTGAACTTGTGTCTTCCACAACATATACTTCTCAAAGGAAAGCTTTATATTTAACATGTGAATTAAGGTACCATATGGGAGCATGATCAGCGAGAAAAGAGAGGAAATTGGCTAAGAAAAATTGAAGAAAAAAGAGAGCAAGGAAACAATTGAGGAACGACTGCAATTAGAGAGGAAAGGTCGCGGTGGCATTGGAGGATGTGGCATTGGAGAAAAGGTGCTAGAGCGAGCGATGGCGCAGAAGCAAGTGGCAGCGCTGGAACAAGTAGTGGGGCAGTAGCGCTGAAGCGAGCGGTGGCTCGATGGGGCTAGCAACACAGTGCGGTGGGGGTAATTTTCATGTGGTGAGGGGGGGTTGCTCGGGGTGGCTCGTTGTTGCACAGGGTGGCGCAGTGTGGGGTAGGGGTGCCTCGAGGTGGTACGGGGGTGGCGGGGGGGGGGTGATCTGAGGGGGCGGAGGGTTGGCTCGGGTGATGAAGAACGAGAGGAGCAGAAAAATGGCTAAGGGCTAAAGGCAGGAAGAGGGGAAGGAAAATTGCTAAGGCAGGTGGAAACCCTAAAATTTACTTAGATAGTGGATCGAAAATTCATCAAAGTCGGCTCATCAATGTTCATCAAATGCGGTTCTTCAAAAAATGCTTTTGATAAATTTTGAACCGCCTTTAATCAACATGAAAATAATTCTGAGTTCGGAACCTCATCCGGACCCCAATCCAAGGGGGTTCCACAAAAAACCGCCTTTGATTGCTACATTTAATCAAACTCTTTCCACTAGTGTATAGAAAATCGTTAGTCAATTTATGTATGGTCAATTTTTAACAATTGTCATTAAATTTTGTGTTAAATTTTAAGATATGTTAGACATTTATTTTTAAATCAATTGGTACAAAGTCCATATAAGAAAAATGACTTTCGGTCTTTTTACCCCTCTGTTTTATTTTTATTTTTTTGCTCTTTTACATGGTTTTGTTTAAAAGATGAAATAAGAGATTTCTTTTTACCTAAATTTCTGTGGATGACACCCAATCTTACCACTATATACTTTTCAGTAGTTATAAGTGAGTAAGGCAAGATGGTGTCCCAAATCTCCCTAGTTGTGAGGCAACTAACAACCTTCGACATAAGTTCCTATGGCAAACGAGAAACAGTTGACCACAAAGCCGTTCATCCTCCGCGATCCAAGAATCCTACGCAACCAAGGCATCGGTGCTTCACGATTTAGAAGCCGTTACACTAGCCAAAGTAGAGGCAACGGCAAAGTAAGCGGTAGGAGATGACGAAGAAGAGAATAACGGACAAGGTTTTGTGCCGTCAAAATAACTGTAGAGGTTTTACGCACATAATATATGTTGAGCTTGTGTCTTCCACAATATGAACTTCTCGAAAGCAATTTTTATATTTAACATTTGAATTAAGGTACCGTCGAGGAGATTGATCGGCGAGAAAAGAGAGGAAATAGGCTAAGAAAAATTTAAGAAAAAACAGAGCAAGGAAGCAATTAAGGAACGACTGCAATTATAGGGGAAAATGAGAAAAAATGGATTAGAAGCTTATTGTGTCTGATACCATGTAAAACAAGAAACCTGTTAAAATATCCCTTTTTCCATTTTAAGTTGCAATTTAATTATTAATTTAGTCAAAATTTCATACCTTTGACACTAAAATTAAATTCGTATATAAATATATATTTCCATCGTATGATACATTGTTAAATTCGTTCTAACATATATTTTCAAAATATCAATTTTTCAAATCAATTGTTAAGAGTTAAAAAGTGAATCTTAAAATGACAGAAGGAGTGGGAGTCAGTGAATTAGAGAATTTTTAGAGATTAAATAAATGGTATAATAGTAAAACACTAAACACTAATTTATTTACATTCTAAACAGTAAAATACTACTCCCTCTGTCCCTATTGAAGTTGCAGAGAGAGAAAATGGAACAAAAAATTTCAGCTCAGCATAATGTCTAAATTGCCCCTGTAAATCCACTTTTCACCACCACCGTCCCACCTTCTTCTTCTCTGCCCCTCTGCAAAATTGCCTCTCAATTATCTGGAAGGAATGCTTTCCGAATCCTTCCATTAACCTCACTACTGCCCGATGCTTTGCGAATCCTTTGCGATCTGGAAGGAATGCTTATGAAAGATCTGGAAGGAATCCTAATTTACTTACTAAATTGCATCATTTTAACAACGTGATACGTGGCTGGATGAATGTCGAAGGGAGACTCTACTTCGAATTTGGTCGTTCAAATTTGGACAATGTAAGGCATCACTCTCGGAAATAGGAAATAGGAAATAGGAAAACTAAAATGTCTGGTGTCAAACCATATGAAAAATCTACTCACGTTTCATTGAATTGACACCCAAAACTTTTTCCACAATTAGTTGTGATGATAAGTCTCGCCACAGTCTCCTCGGGGCTCGGGTAATGTCTGTATTCAATCGAACAAATGTTTAAATCATAATTATTGGTCGAGAACAGGCCTATTTAGGGCGGTTCCATCGGAACCGATAAGTCACTTTTAGTGAAAAATAATGAGATGTTAAATGCATATATTTTTCTAAGCATTTAACATCTCTTTTGTTATATTTTGTTGGAAAATTGCTAGATTTATCTAGGTTTACATCATAAAGGGTTTAGATAACCATTTTCGATTTTCGTATCTAAATTCTTCATTTTGTAACCTATTTTTAGTCTAATGATTTTTTGTCTTTACAAGCATCTAGATTCCTTTTTGTGAGTTTATTTTGTAGATTGCTCGTAAGCACTTCGGAGTATTTTAGTGAAAGTCAATCGCAAATATGGTAGAAGATTAAAGGCCACGAGTCAAAACGTGGTAGAAGATAAAAGGGTCGAAGAAGGAAGACAAAGAAGCAGATGAATTGTGGTCCGGATTAAACCGAGTTCTAGAAATGTTTCGAGAAGAACCAGCCTCTGAGGGTGGTACCATTGGATTTTTCTTATCGAGCACTATAAAATCGACTACAAGAACTTTCAAAACAGATCAGTGGTTCACCCATGGCGTAGGAAACAAGAGGCGGGCAGCGCCTCAGCTGCGGGCCGCAGGACACCTCTGCGAGCCGCAGCATCAGAGCAGATTTTAACACTTTTCTTGGACTATAAGTAGCCCCCCTTCTTCCCCATTTTTCCAAGCCCGACTTTGGGTCTCAAAACCCTAGTTTTGCTTCATATTTTCTTAGTTTTTGCACTTCTTCTATGGATTCTTGTAGATTTTTTGTGGGTTTTCATTATCTAGCATAGATATTGTGAGACTTGGTTTACCCTATTTTGTGCTTTCATTATCAACTATGTTTTATGCTTTGTTGTGTGATTAATGCACGATTTATACTAGGATGATCAACTAGTTGAAGATTATAAATTGATTCTTTGCTAGGTTTTTGGTCAAACCCGAGAGACTTTTTCCTTGTATCGATGTGATTATCGTTGGTTAATGTTAGGTTATAATTGGGTGTGACAACTAATTATGATTATTGATTGATGATATTGCTTTGATTTGAGATGAATTTGAATGAGTTTGCCTAATTATCGAAGTAGTACACTAATGACGCCTAGCATGAAGGTCGATCCTCGTAGTCGTCATTAGGAAACATAATTATGCTATCCCGATGCCTTCGCTTGTAGGACAGTGTGTTAGTTGTGTTGGATCTCCATGTTTATTGCTATCCTCGGGGTATTCTATGACGTGAATCTTCTAGAGTGACCCAAGGGTAAGAGTTATCGTGTGGCGCCAATTGCCCATTCTATCTCTAACCGAGTATAGGTGATATATGTCTTCACTCGAAAGGTGTTGACAAATTCTCCACAATATGTGATTAAGGCATGAATATAGGGTAATTAGTCGATGATCAAAGGACAACTAGAAATGTAAACCAATTGTGTCCAAGACTCGTTATAAATTTAGTTACGCTTATAAATATTATCTTTGAGAGGTAATATATATAATTAACTTCTCCATCTCTAATGTTCTTTGGGAATCAAACTCTGTAGCAAATTCTTTGGCGAAAATGGCTAGTTTAACACAGGTAAGTCAATGTTTTTTCGTTTGCAGGTTTGCCAGTAGAGATCAAAGGCAAAGTGCAACTGGATTCAAGGTCTTTCCCATATGCTAGAACTTCTTAATTTAGTTGAAGTTTCTGAATGTTGTGTATCCTTTTTCCTTTGCATTATTTACACGTATTCCACGAGATGTAATAGTTAAAAGTATACTCTTATTGATATTTTCATTAAATTTTCTGAGACTTGATAGGAGCTAGTTAGGATTATGTTTAAATTTTAGTCTCAAAAGACAGAGTTTTCCAAAGAAAGCTTTATGTCCCCCTTCTTTGTATTTTATTTTTATTAATAAATAGGTAGTGGTCCCCCAAACCCCCCACAATAACAGACGGCATTCTCTAAAAAAATGAGATCCTCACAGCGATCATATGATATGAAACTCCATTGTCAAGAATCAAGGTATAGTAAGTTTACTTGATCCATTGCCAGATGGTTTCGGTAATTTAGAAATGAAATTAAAAACCGTACTCCATTGAGTGTCGCACTGTGTTGGACCAACAACTAATCGATCAAGATCAATTAGGGCCAGGTGGCATTGGCGAAGGCAATTGAAGTGGCGCTCTGGGCTGAACCATACGCCGTCACTACCTAAGATGTCGTCGTCGAAAAGGAGGTGGGTGTACGAGAGCTCGGGGGTAGCGACAGCTAAGGTAACAGCAGCGGTAAACTCTAGCTTGGAGGCAGCGGCGAAGTTTTGGGCAGCAGTGGTGGTGGTCAGGGGGACCACGGGGTGCCTGGTCCCGGCCAATATTTTACCATTAGTATTTTGTGTTTTTCTTCTGTTTTCTTTGTTTGTGTATGGTAAAAAAGATGGCTGTGGTCCCCCCAAACATAATTCCTAGCCGCAAGATATACTATATACCAGGACAAAAGTTTTACTTTTTTAAAAAAAAAAGTTTAGAGTTCAACGAGAAATAGAATTCCTTTTTATCTAATTTTACCTTTAATATTTATTTAAATTATATTTGGTTTTAATCTATTATACACAAGTTTTTTTTATAATCCAAACTGTACGTATATTATTAAATGTGATTCAAATTACAAGTATAGTATTAACAGAAAAATAATTGTTTGCCTAATCCAAGTTGTAAGCAGTAGTAAAATAATAAAGCTAAAAAAATATTTTGATTCCAATTACAAGTTGTATACGTACTAAAAGTCTAAAAAATGATTTCGATTCTTGTACACAGT
>JAUOBV010305280.1:0-11065 GCA_032360425.1 Rubia occidens | reverse complement strand
CTTTTAACCTATAATCTTTTATGTAAAAGATATTTTATTTTTTATTTTTTTTATATTTATAATGATTATAATATTAAAACAAAGTTTTATCACTCATGATGAATAAAATTTTAAAATTAACCCAGTCCATTTAATTTATAGATCTTGATTTATTATTGAATTCCTTCATCCCAGTCGAATCTACACTTTTCATTTTTTGTCCGTCCCGGGAAAATATGCAAACTTCCCTTTGAAGGAAATATTCAACGTGTTATAAGACATGATTACCTCTAAAAAGTTAAAAATTCACACAGTTTAACATCTCAAAAATCACTCAAAAATCCTTCAACCCTAACTCTTCCCACACTCTGCAACGGATTCCCTTGCCATCATCACCATTAATTTCGTCGGAACTATTGTTGAAATAAAACTAGCTTTGATGGTAGCGTATTTCTCTGACTGCAGACCCGGGGATTCTAAAACGACCGACGCTAGACTAGTATTGTGGTCTGAATTTTGATACCTGGAAAATCGATTGCTCCCATGTAAGCGGCGTGTGGCGCTAGCTGCTTAAATCCGCCCACCCCGAGTGAAGCCCTTCCACGATCTGGTCGGAAATAATTTTTTGGCCCCCATGTCAGCGTCCTGGGGACGCTGCTCAAATCCGCCCACAACGAGTGGAGCCTCTCTGTGATCGGGTAGGAAATTCTCCTCTCGCCCCCACGTGCGGCGCTGCTCAAATCCGTCCACCCTGTCAGCGACGGGTCTAACACGTTCGCCATCGTGGGCCTGGCATCGAAGAGAAGGAGAGAGATGGAGAGCGGAGAGAGGCAGAGAGGTGAGGCGCGGATTTGGAACGCAGAAGACGGACGCTGAACAGAGAAAACATACGTTAAACGAAGGAGGTGGGGTCATTTTAGACTTTTCACACCTCTAAAATTGAAAGCGCAACTCTCTCTCTCTCTGCATATTTCCTTGATACAGAGAGAGTATTTATAAATGTTTACTTTCTAAATGATTTAATGGTTATGATTAAATGAAAATCAACTCTCCCCATTTTCTTTATTTAGTATATTTAAATCAATATTCATAACATAACCCCCAATTATACTTTCAAATAAGTTGGTCGTTTACAAAAAAAATTCCCCACTGTTTAGACTAAATTAGTTAAAGATATATTAATATGGAAGCTGGGAGCTGTTAAAGCTCCATCATTTCCAT
The DNA here is from genome assembly GCA_032360425.1 of Rubia occidens. Taxonomy (NCBI): domain Eukaryota; kingdom Viridiplantae; phylum Streptophyta; class Magnoliopsida; order Gentianales; family Rubiaceae; genus Rubia; species Rubia occidens. The sequence continues at coordinate 9,865 of JAUOBV010305280.1, read as the reverse complement.
ATCTTGACCTTGAAGCAACAACAAATCAAATTATGGCAATCTTGCCTCTCGTGGAGAGAGAATCAGAGTTTGTGTTTTTTTTTTAAATTTTTTTATTGCTATCTTTACGCTTTTCACTTTTTACTCAATGCCATTGAATTGCATCCTTTTTTCACACTAAACCTAAAGTGAAAGCTAGATACCGAGATTCCGTGGCCCTCAGAATTGCGAATTAGGGAAATTGGCGGGGTTCCAAGAGATTGAAACCCCGTAAAAAATTGAAGGGTTTAATTTTAAACAAATACACTTTTAGTCTATTTACTATGATACTAGTTCAATTTAGGCCTTGTACTTTGCGTACTATGTTCATTGTTTAGTCATTATTTTTGTATAACATGGTACACATGATCCAATAATTTATTATATGCAATTTTGCTCGTATTGAGAGGTGATTTTTTTGTTTTAGAAATGACACTATACATTCAGAAATTGCGAATAATATTAAAAAATATATAGCAATGGTGTGTGTATGGATTGTCCAATAACTATAAGCTGAAATCTTTTTGATTCCGTAGAATACTAAAAATTGGAGATCAATTTTTGTTGATTTCACATAAGTATTGAAGATTGATAGTTCTAGAGGAAAACTTCAAGGTGTATTCAATATCAAAAAATTGTCTGTCAATAACTAACTATTGTTTAAATAGTAAACCCTAGTTGCTACGGATGCAGGGGAATTCTTCTAGGTAGTAATAGTTCTAAAAATTAGTTACGATGAGTCCAACCTCTTCAAGGACCTGCAAAAATTCGTGGGGAGGAGGCCCCGACGATCAAATTAGTGTTATTCTTGCCTGCACATTTTTGAGAGTAAAAGTCACTTACTTTGTCTAGTGTTTTCCGCCTTTATTTATAGGGTCATGGTATTGTAAATCGGGGACCGACTGAGACAGGGTACTCTCTCCGTCCCAACTCAAATTGAACACTTTCTATTTAGATATGTCCTACCTCAAATTGCAAATTCTGATTTTTACCAAAAGAAGGTCAAGTTGACTTGACTCGGAATTTCATTTTTACCCTTTTATTTGCTGAAATGACATTGGGCTTGGCTGGTACTTAGGGTTTAAAGGAGAAGATTAGGGTGGCTTTCGACTCTCTTTTTTTCTTCAAAAACCGATCGTCTTTTCCTCTCTCTCCCTTACCTTCTCTCTTCCTCCCTCTCTTCTCTCGAATCTTCCTACTCTCTCTCCCTCACCCTCTCTCGAATCTTCCTTCAGATATATACTCCTCACCAAATCCACTCAATCTTTTCATCATCTCTGCTAATTTTTCACTGTCTACGAATCCTCTCTTTACCCAAAGGTAGTTGCGGCCTCTTGAATGAACGACGGCGACTCTAACATCTGCTGCGGCGGTTTCATTTTTCGTCTTCTAATTCATAAGTTTTTAAGTGTGTTTTTAAAAAATCTATGGTTAAATGGTCATCCCTCTCGCATTCATTACGATTTACACTTTTTTTTATTGAGTTTTGTTAATAGGGGGGAATTGATTATGGTTTCTCATATCTGGTTGCTTGAAGGCTATTTTAATGTTTAAAACGATTTGAATGTTGAAGAATTTGTGTTATTCGGTAATATTATTGGGTTTTTCCGTTTGCTCGCTTGCTCTGTTTGCATGTTCGGTAATAATATTAGGGTTTGGATGTTGAAGAATTTGTTTGACATTTTTTGAGCTTATGAGTTGGGGTTTTTGCTCTGTTTGCTTGTTTGCACTGTTTGCTTTTTAAGTTGGGCTTTTGCTCTGTTTGCTTTTAAGTTGGGGTTTTTACTCTGTTTTTTTTTCGATTTGAGAATTTTACTCTGTTTTTTCCATATCTGTGTATCTCTTCGGTTGAAGAAGATGGATGAACTGGAGGTTTAGAAGCCACTAGCTAAAAATGCAGCTTCTTTAATTTGATTTGTAATGAATTAGTGGAAAGTTTTGTAAATTTGAATAGTAATATTAGTGTGTAATGTTTGTAATTAACATTGAGCAGTCACTATTACCCATCAACTGTTTGTCATTTCAAAGTCAGTTTTTCCAACTTTATCACTGTACAAAAATACCACCTCAATTTCTCTTTCTGCAAATTGAGGTGGGACAGAGGAAGTAGGTTATATACATACAAGCTACCAATTTTTAAAATGACAAAAAGGTCCCCAAAATTAGCAAAACATAAAGAAGCGTTGAAATACAGTAAACCGTGAATTTATCCCTCTAGATGAAGGAATTTGTCCAAAAACTGCAAACAATCATGCATGGAAAAGTCATGAGTTCCTCTCATAAGACCGTTTTCCGCATGAAAAACTCTCGAATTTCATCAAATACTGACATTTACGCTGACAATGAGAATTTGCATAGTTTTTTTGGATGCTCCAACTTCTCCATGTAAGTTAACGCCATTTTTGCTTCATGATATAGTTTTCAGATCAAAATTTCAAAACTGCAATTTTCTAAAACGCTCATTGCCAACCAGTATTTTCGTCGGATGAACCAATACCTCGATCATGTGTGCTTTTAAATGAACTAAATTGGATTGGATAAAAATAAATTAATATATAATTTAATTAAATAAATTAAAATATTAAATAACAATTGAACAATAGAATTGAAATAAAGTGGAATTGAGTGGAAAATAACAACTTCCTCTTCTTATTAGGGAGAAACAAGTTGTTCCCAAAGTGAACAAATCCCCAGCAGTCAAGATCCTGCCTGTCTTGTTCCGACTTTTGCATTTAATTCGACTGTATACGGTTACTATTACTCTTTACAACTTCTGTGAATGTCGGAAGTTCCTTGTACGGAGTATTATTATCCATTTCAGAAATTTCTTTTTTTCTTAAAAATCCATTTCAGAAATTTCTTTGTTTCTTAAAAATGCATATCTCTTCGATATGATTTTTATTCATTTTCCTGCTTATTTTTTTTAATATCATGAGTACAATATACATCTGAATTAGCATATAAAAAACTATTTATCCATTTTTATTTATCTTTACTTTAAAAAGAGTTAAAATTTATATTAGTGTACTAAATACGCAGTATCTATCTTCAACCAAGCTTGTTCAGTTTTTGTCATGCAACCACGCTTGTTCCATGAAAAAAATCACTATTTTATTCTATTCCAATTTAACATGCACTTTAATTGCTCCCTTAGTCCCAAAAAAATGATACATTTTGTTTTCGCCCTTCCCAATAAAAAATAATACAATTTTCTTTTTGGCCTACCCCAATAAAAATTGTATGAACTGAAAACTATCCAAAATAACAAAAAATGTATTGTTATTTTTTCATAATGTTCTCTTTTCATTAACTTTAACAACTTTCATAATGAACTAACTAATTTTTTTCCAATTATCTTATTCTTTTATAATTATTCCATTTCACATAAATTTATATGAAAGAGTAAGTCAAAAGCAATTTTATCATTTTTACTGAAATGAGTATTAAATTTAGGTTAATACACTATGGTCTTTAACCCAGTCGTGGATTCAATCATCTTTTTTAAAAACATTTTGAGCTGTTTGACGTCGCACTAAGTTATTCAACAAACAGCAAAAGTATAATTTAAATAAATAAATATTTAGCAACTTCTATTGTAGTTTCACTCTAATTCCCATTTGATCCGATAACTCTTACTTTTTGGCGCCGGCTGGTCTAATTCTGGTTCGACCAGTTTTGGTAAATTTACAAGTTGCCGTTTGGACGGCACTTAGCTACTCCCCGTCTCTCTTTTAATGTCTTACTTCCTTTTTTGTCACTATTCAATGATAATTTTATGATTTTAATATCTTAAATTATGTTTGAAAATAAATTATGAAAATTAAATGTTCTAAAAATATGTGTTACGGTGAATATATAGTATCTCATGTGATATTTTTCACATTTATAAATTTATATATTTTTACAATATAAATAACATCAACTTTATTGATGAATAGTGATGTAAGACAATATAAAAGGGACGGAGGGAGTAAATAAATCGACCCGTTAAAAATGTTCCCCAGAATTAATTCATTTGTTTCTTACCCAGAAAAATGTTACGTTACACGTTATAATAACGTGGAGCCGTTGACAAAATGACAAAGGATTGACCAAATGCATACGTTGGTTAAGTCCAAAATAAGTATATCAGCATTTTCGGTTTTTGTTATCCATGTGGACAGAAATTAATGTAGAGCGGTAGTACGGATCATGGGACCAGAAACGAAGGCCGTTTGGTCACTGGTTTTATTTTAACTGCTCTCTCCGCGGTTTGGCTACTTGCCTTATTGGGAATTTGGGGTTAGGCTAACAAAACCAAGAGAGGAACTTTCCCATGTGAAATTAGGTCCTAAGGAACGAATGGAAGAATTACACATGGCAAGGTTAGAAATTTCTCACTTCGAGTGACATTGAGGGTTATGGTTTGTTTGATTCAAGAAATTGAATCACATATAGAAAATAATGAGGGTAATGATGTGTGATTTTATTCATACTCTAGAGTACATTATATAAAGGTACAAAGACTTACACGGAAAGGAAAAGGAAAAGGAATCTAATTTTACTACAATTACGAGTAATATTCACATAATATTGCTATTCCTTAATACTCCTCCTCAAGTTGGAGCATGTGGATAAAAAATGCTCAACTTGCCAAGTAATGAATGAAACTGATTCGTGCGAGAGCTTTGATGAACAGGTTTGCAGGTTGATCGGTCATGCTAACATGATGAGTAACAAGAGCACCAGACTGTACAAGATCACAGACGAAATGACAATCAACCTCTATATACTTCGTATGTTCATGGAACACCGGATTTGCCACAATGTGAAGAGCAGATTGATTGTTACAAAATAGTCGCATAGGAGCAGAATGCACAACACCTAAATTACGAAGCAAAGACTTAAACCACAACAACTCACAACAAGTAACAGCCATAGCACGACACTCCGCTTTTGCAGAAGAATTAGAAAATGTAGGTTGCTTTTTGGTCTTCCATGAAACCGGAGAATCACCAATCGTCACAAAGTACCCATAAAGAGAGCGTCGTGTAATTGGACATGCAGCCCAGTAATAATCACAATAAAACAGTCAACTGTAACGAACTATGTGAAGAGAGAAATAGACCTTGACCATGATGACTCTTCAAGTAGTGAAGAACTTGAATCGCAGCATGCCAATGAGGAACACAAAGAGACTTCATAAACTGAGCTAGCGTATGAACAGAGTAACCAAGCTCAGGATGAGTAATAGTCAGGTAGGTGCCGATACTGCTAAAGATCATCATAAAGGGGGCCTTCAACATTCGCATGATCATGATGTGGCTCCATAAAGAAATCAGTAGGTTTAGAAGCCAATAAACCTGTGTTAGATAAGATATCTAGGGCATATTTAGAAACATCCCATCTGGTATTCTAGCAATCTCTATATCCAAAAAAATGCTTAAGTGTACAAAGATCCTTCATATGAAAATAAGAGCTCAAGTATTTCTTGAATTCAGAGATGAGCGACGAAGAACTACTAGCAATGACCAAATCATCCACATAGACAAGTACATGCAAAGAAACGGAGCCACGAGTAAAAGGAAATAGAGAGTAATCTGCCTTACTCAGAAGAAAACCAAACACATGTTGAGCCTGAGCCAATTTTGTAAACCAATTTGCGAGGAGCTTGCCGAAGACCATAAAGAGATTTCAGAAGGCAACAAACTTGGCTATGAGGCACAGGGTAGCTCGGTGGAGGTTGCATAAATACATCTTCATGAAAATCACCATGTAGAAAAACATTATGCACATCCATCTGGTGAAGTTCTCATCCACGAATGTCTGCAACTAATAAAAACAAACGAATTGAACTCATATTCACAACAGGAGAAAATGTCTTAGTATATTCCATTCCTTCTTTCTGGTGATTTTCAAGAACCACTAGAAAAGTTTTGTGACGTTTAATGGTACCATCAAACTTGAACTGGGTACGATACACCCATTTGCATCCAATAGCAGTTTTATCCAGAGGTAAAGAAGATAAAGTCCATGTCTTATTGCGCTCAAGCGCATTAATTTCATAAGCCATTGCATCACGCCAGTGAGCATACTTTGATGCCTCAGAGTAAGTGGTGTGATCTACACTAGAGGTTACCCAAAAATCTAGAATGCGTACTAGAAATTTTATCACAATATACAAAATCAGTTAAATGATAGAGAACACCTGAGGATTGTGACGAATCATGTGTGATTGTAGCAATAGGGAGGAGGTATTAATATCAATAACAGAGCAGACATAATCTTCCAAATAAGTAGGAGGTCGACGATCACGAACACTCTATCATACAGAAGGTAGCTCGGTCGCAGGTGACGGCAACGGGGATAATCGGTGAAGCAGGTGGCGGAGGAGAAGTGTTCGAGGAGGCACCTCATCGGACGACGATGGTGACTCGGGTAAATATTCAGGCAGCACAGGAGGCGCGTGATCGGCGATCGGCGGTGTGTGCGTTGGGGCTGCCGGTGGTGCGTTCAGAGCCTTTGGAGTCGGGTCGATCGTTGGAAAAACAAGCTGACGATCTGGATGAGGGACCACCGTCAGTTATGGGCATGTCGGTAGAAGTGGGTCTTCTGGCTGCGGTGAGTATGCCGATGACAGTGAAGTGGCTGGCGGCAGAGTAATGTCTGGCATCGGCGATGATCTAGATGGCACATGATACAAAAACTGGTATTCATAAAAATTAGTATCTTGAGTATTGAAGAAGGTACTGGATTCCAAATCATAAAGGCGACATCCTTTCTTTCCGGCAGGATACCCAAGGAAAAGACATCACAGATTTCTTGAAGAAAAATTAACACGATATCTAGGAATTTAGGAGGCAAAACACAAGCATCCAAATACCCGCAAAATCTTGCAATTTGGAGTGCGTCCATAGAGTAAGTAAAATGGTTTGCGGCCATCGAATTGCTTCGATGGTGTCCGGTTGATCAAATATGCAGCTATAAGAACACATTCTCCCCAAAATTAAATTTCCAGATTGGCTTGAAAGCGCAAAACATGAGCCACATTTAAGAAATGACGGTGCTTGAACTGAACACGAACATTTTGCTGTGGTGTATCAACTATAGATATCTCAAAGATAATCCTAGATTTTGTGAAATATGATCGCAAAAGTAGAAATTCTGAACCATTATCAGTGCGGACACGCCTAACCACGTGACCAAACTGAGTCTTGGCCAGAGCATAAAATTCAATAAATCTAGAGGCAACTTTTAACTTAACAACTAATAAATAAATCCAAACAAATTGGGAATAATCATCAACTATAGTTTAAAAATAAAATGCACCACATTAAGATGGAGTTTTATAAGGACCCCAAATATCATAATGTATCAATTCAAATAAATAACTAGTATTCGAAGAACGCAAAGTAAAGCAGTGTCTAGTTTTTTTTGTCCTATTACATATAGAGAAAGGAACATATATATTATTTGTGCTAAGGTCAAGAGTAGAAATAGAATACAACACCGTAGAGGAAGGATGCCTAAGTCGCTGATGCCATAAATAGGAAGAAGAATCCGAAGCAACTGTCGAAATAGACTGCAAGATTTGAGGATGGACATTCGTATCCAGTAGATGTAGCCAATAAACCCCCTTGTTATTCACCCACGCAATCACAATCTTCATACTGATTTTCTGTAAAATACAATAATTTTCAGTAAAAAAAGCTAGACATTTTAAGGCAGATAATAATCTAGAGCATGATAATAAATGACAACGTAAAGTAGGTATGTAGAGCACATGAGTAAGAGTAACATATCCAAAGCAAATAGAACCATATTGTGTCGCAGATGACACAGATCCATCAGCTAGTATAACATTCTCATAATTGACAGCAGTGGTAATTAGAGCTGTCAATCTCTAATCCAAATTTCTGAACCGACCCGGACCGACTCGACTAAACTCAACCCGAACTTGATCCTGACGTACAAAATATTTACCCAAACCCGAACCCGACTTGACCCGAACTCAACTCAAACCCAATTCTGACCTAATTATCTGGGTCCAAACCCAAACCCGACTCGACCTGAACTCAACCCGAAACCTGATTCTGACCTGATAATCTAGGCCTAAACTCAAACTGGACTCAACCTGAATTCAACCCAAAATTCTAAAATTTCTCAAAATTCTAACACTATCTTTATAGATAGAGACACCGAATCAAATTGTAACCCACCAAATAAAAATATCTAGCTCCGCCCCTGCCCAACACTTACATACCGGTGCCTATGTACCTGTTTTCTAGTAGTGTAACCCAACCTGACCTAACCAGAGGAGCATTGCAGACCCGTCAGAACCTGACTTGACATTCACCCTATCTGACCCGACAAACAGACTTTGACACTTTTCAACCCAAATACGTTTTGACCCGAATCGAGCCGACAAACAGACTTTGATACTTTTCAACCCAACCCCGTAAACAGACTTAGACCCGTTTCAACCCGACCCGACCTGATCAACAGACTTCGACTTGTTTCAGCCCGACTCTGTTTCGACCCGACCCGAAAAACAAATTTTGACCCGTTTCAAGTCGAACCAGTTTGATCCGAACCCGAACCTGACCCGAATAACCGAATTTACAGCATTAATTGTGTCTCTTTCTCAACCAAAGAGTTTAGAGTTGATAATTATTTTGATGTGGCTTTTGTGAGGGAGTTTCTTCTTGAATGATGAGGTTGTTTTCCGACTTTTCCCCCGTCTCTGCTGCTTTCAAAACAAAAACAAAAAGCGGAAAAAAAGAGTTAAGGTGGCCTTTTCCCCCGTTTCTTTAGTTTTCCCTTGTGTAGGCCTTGTGTATTCCAAGGGATCTGCAGAATGCCAAATCATTCTCTTCAATGGCCAAAGATGTCTTGCGATATGCAGAAAATGGCAAACAAAATTCTTGAAAATCCTACATTCTTTCGCGTTAAGCATGATACCGAATTTTTGGGGGGTTGGGTTTTCTTATAGTTTATGTACAGGGCTTCGTAATAATCCAGAATGCTTGTGTACAAAAATTTGGTGAACAATACTCATGCTGTTATATGTAAATGTGCATACTGCTGTATTTATGTTTTGTTTTTTTGGCACGAGTATTTATGTAAGTTATGTGCAAAATTTTAATAGGTAATAAGCTCATCTGAAATGTGAGTTTCTTGCACGAGCTCCTAGCTCATCTGAAATGTAATTCAAATTGGATTTTCCTGATGTTAATTGGTAATTCTTCCTTTTGTTGTTCTTTGCTGTGTTTCTCTGAAACAAATGGAAATAAATGATTTTTTGGTTAGTAACTTGTGGTTAGTACAGTATATCCTGCTAATCGGTTTTCATCTTTTGACAAGAGTAATTTAGTTGAACTTGCTCAATTTTATCCTAGTGAATTTCCAAGTACTGAATTGTACAACTTGAGTTCTCAAATTTCGTTACAAGTCTCAGAGATGATGAGAGGTTTTGGAATTTGAAGACCGTTAGTGAGCTTTCCACTAAGCTTGTTGAGACTCGGAAATATGAAACTTTTCGAATCCGTACTTGCTTCTGAAGTTGGAGTTGCTTCTTCCTGTGGCGACCACAACTGTTGAAAGAGCATTTTCTGCCATGTCGTTGTGAAATGTAGATTGTGGAATAGTATAAGAGATAAACTTTTGAATGATTGTTTAGTTACCTCTCTTGGTAAAGATTCGTTCTTGAATGTTTCCATGGATGATCTTGTACTCCCTCCTTCCCAACCGAATCTGCACACTTACTATTTGGCAGTCAAAGTTAGTGAACTCTGACCATATATTTGAATATGTATATGAACATAAATATTATCGTATGAGATATTGTTAGATTCGTCGTAACATGTAG
>JAUOBV010305172.1:0-11065 GCA_032360425.1 Rubia occidens | reverse complement strand
CATGAAGATGAGGATAACTTCATTGACGATGAGAATATTGACATGTATACGTCTTCTATTATCCCTAACAATGGAAATAATTTTTCCAAGTGTTTTACTTTGTTTTTTCTTTTTGATTCTATAGTTGATTTCACATTTCATGGGATGAGAAAATTGAACTAGTTATGGCGGAATGGGGGCTGGCGAGGGACCACCGATGCCACCCATCGATACATGGGCTAGGGTTTTTGTATTGGGCATGTCAACAAATGTTCCGCCACCCCCTGGGGTTTCAGCCTGCACCCCTACTTAGAGAAGAAAACTCTGAGAAATGATTGCAACAATGACATTATGGTCTCTGTGCATTGCTGGTTTTGGTAAAAGTAGAGAGCTTCAATGTTGGCATAACTTATATAGAGACTCTAGTAGCATAATGAGCAGGTTAGTTTGTTGAAGATGTTTAGTTACATGATTTGGAACATTATATTTTTAGTAGTTCTTTGCCAAAATTATGTTCCTGGTTTCCCCTTCTATCAGTTGTTTACTTCTGGTTTCCCCTCTCTATCTCTTTTTTGGTCAAATAGGAACTGATGGTGCTACTCCTGGAAACGATTCTAAGAAAATAAATGGAGGATCAAAAAGGAAAAAAAGTGTCGTAAAGATGATGTTGGAATTAATGGCAAGGATAGTACTCTAAAGAGGTAGATCTTGCATATATTGAAAAACCGAGATGATGCTTTGAAGCCAGCTACTAAAGAGTGAGTTATCAGATGATTTGTTTCCTTTTGTGTTCTTACTGTTACCAGTAAACTAACCTTCTCTTATATGACTTGTGATCATGTTGGGAGTTTTGGGTACAATATTATTGCTCTTGATACTTTACTTTACAGCTGAGAGATGGCATTGTGTATCCGTAAATAGGAAAGGCCATGTGCCCTCGTACCTTTAATTTGGAATTTTCTTTTTTGCTCTCTTTCCCTGGTTCCATTTTTTTTGTAGTTGATTTACTTCACAGTTCATACTGAGCGATGACTGTATTTGTGAGGCTTTATTCAGGAATATTGGTGGTCACAGGAACTTGTACTCCAAACTGAAGCAGATCTAGGAGCTCTGCATGCAGCTGCTAGGCTGCAAGATATTATAGAAGGGGATGTTGAAGTTGTACAGAACTCGGTGCTTACATCTTCTAGCAAGTCTTCAGTATGGGAGGAAGAAGATTGTGATGCACCTGAAGATTAGTTAAATTTCACACCTTTGGTCCTGGACTGAAGATATTCTGCTCAATGCGAACTTTCTCTTGCTCTTACTGAGAGATTTAGTTGATATGTATCATTCCACATTTCTTTTCTTAGGTCATGGCTACAATTGTCGTTATAGTTGAAAAATTGCGAGTGTGTTGATTGATGGTCATTCTCATAAACATGGTTTCTCTTTTGGAACACTCACAAAGCACTAGCAAAGAATGGCGCTCTTATTAATTGTTACCTTGCCTCTCCTCTATAGGAATTTTTGCGAAACGACAAAACTTTATCTCTTGTACAGAATGTAGATGAATGTAAAATTCGTGATAAGAAGGCGGTTTTTCCATTTTTAGCAATTAGCCACACATTGTTGCGACTTTGTAATTATATATTTATTTACATGACTTTTAACAAATTTAGCAAATAAAACTTTATTTTTTTAGAGTTTACATCTTCTCAGAACTTCATTTCTTTCTTATTTATCATCAAATATAGTTTAACACAAAGTGCCATGGAACTGTAATACAATTCATAATCCAATCCACCGCGCAACGCACGGTGTTATCTAACTAGTATTACTCAATAGAGTACCATAAATACGATGTTGTATAACATAGATGATAACTAGACCTTCTTATCTTGTATCTTGCATTAATTTCACATAATTTCATTCGTAATAATAAATATCAACTACACGTACTACATTATAAACGTATAACTTAACTTACGATTAGTTATTCTTAACATAAAGGGTAAAATAAAAAACTAACCCTATTGTATTATGAAAGTTCCAATATAACCATGTAAAATTTTAATGTGCAATTCTAACCCTAAGTTTTTCAATAAATGTGCCGATATAAACTTTTCGTACTATTCCGGCGTTGACAATGTATTTTTTGGCACTGACCAAACCTAAAAGACTAATATATCCCTAATTATAAACCTAGAAGTGTGATGACAAATATACATGGGTTCTTCTTTATAACTATAGCCAACAACCATTCTCTATAACCGTACCCAATGCGATTCCGCCGCCACCTCCGCCGCCTTTGCCGATCAAAATTTGGAAATTCTCTGCCTCACCACCTCCAACACCACCTCCACTTTCCGCCCATTATATCCCACTCGCCCACCTCGTAACTCTCTTAGTCCATGACTATAAAGCCTCTGTCTTACGCTGCCGCATCGGAAAATAGAAAAAATTGTAATAAAAGATTATGTCTGAGGAGAAAAAGAAGAAGAAAGCAATCAGAAATAGGGAAATCAAAAGACTTCTAAAGGGGGAATTGAAAAAAAGAAAACATTAAAATGTATTCTAAATTTAACCACTACTCAAAAGTAGTAACATAATTACAATCCCTCTTGAATGCAACCACTCAAAGGATTTCTATACACCGCGGACAAATTTTCTTGCATAAGATCTTCTAAAGGTTTACTTGAAATAAATCAACTAATGCAGGAAAGAAAAACAACACGTTTTCAGTCCGCTCTTATTTGATAATATACAAAATCCAGCTCATTCGGACGAGTACCCAATATTCACATTCTACTGAAGATGATTAAACCCAGCGGCAGATGCAGGAAACTCTAGCCCAACCCATCTCGGTGCCACCTAGTCCCGGTGCCACCGTAAAACCATATCCTACCCCACCACGATGCCATCCGCCTCGGCACCACCGCAAACCCCGACGCCACCCCTCCCGATGCCACCGAATAACCCTAGCCCACCCCGCCACGAAGCCACCCATCCGCCGCCACCCGAAGAAGAAGAAAATGAAGGGAAGAAGAAACAAATTTGAGTAGAGGAAGAAACAAATTGACTTAGAGAGGCAGGGAAAATTCACTGGTGGTAGATAAAATTCACTGTTGGCGGAGCACTAGAGGCGGAAGAAAGATCTGAAGCTCGAGCAAATCTATGAAGCTCGAACCTCCACCGGTGGCAGAGCAAATCCATGATGCTCTGATGGTGGATGAAAAATAAGAAAAAAGTAGATCTGAAAAGGAGGAGGGGAAAAAGGAAATTGTTTTGTTAATGAATACGAAGGGTATAAATGTCCTTTCACTTTTTTCTAAAATTTTATTTTAAAATGGGGGTATGATAGTCAATTCACATAATTTTGGCAAAATTAAAGTTAAAGGATTAGATTGGCACTTTTGAGCAAATAATAAGGTTAAAAATGCACTTTCAGATTTTACAGGGTTAGATTGATACTTTCATTTAAAAATAATAGGGTAAAAAATGCACTTTCATTTTAGGGTTAAAGGATCATTTTAGCACTTAACTCTGACATAAATGCTACATTTTTCACATAGTTTCAGTGGTGTGCAACACTCAACTGCATCTGATAAATAATGAAAAAGTACTTGTACAACTTGTAAATTATAGTATACAAACTACATTACTTAATCTAAACAACGTATTTGTTTAACATAAACATAATTTGAATCCATTATCATTTATTTATTAAATCAATCGAACATCATCAAATCATAAATTCAAATCATCCACAAACTAATCACAACAATGTCAAATCCTAACAAACAATTTCAACAATGGAATGGACAATTCATATCCCATCCAACCACCAATCAATAACTCAATAAAACAATCCAATCACCACAAAATTGTAAACGATAATTGTTCATCTGCAACCATCATCTTCAACAATCCAAGTTTACATCATTAATCCCCTCAACTCTAAGAGAGAAGTAGGCAAAGATCTACTAGTGTTCTTCATGAAATCAGCAACCATCTTATCAATCAGCTCATGAGTCCTAGGATCGTCCATCACCTATAGAGATGTCATCACGGGCTTAGAAGCTTGACTAGGGATGACAGTGGGGCAGGTTTTGGTGGAGGTCGCACAATCGTACTTGCGTTTGCTTTCTCCAAATTCTTCACTAAGTTATGAGTAACAACCTCCATGTCTTGCTTAAATAATATGCAAGACTTATGCACGAACAAAGAACAAACAGAAAACCAATAAATACAAAATCAAACCGCGATTAACAAAAAAGAAAACACCCACACAATATCAGTAACTACAACACACTAAATGATAACCTATGCAATAGTTATGTATACTAATGCATATCAAAAGTTGTAATAACTTACACTGGTAACAGCTCTATCGATACTCTCCTTGGACATCAATCCAACTGAAATGGGGTATCTGATATATCCCGACTCCTGAACGTCAAAGTAGGAGTACTGACTCGTGAAGTTTAAGCTCTCTCATACTCAACATCACATTTTTCTTTTAAAATACCATCTCTGCTCAATGGATGACAACCATACTCAAACATTACTCCTCTCCCTACCCCATCCCCCCAAATACCCGGCCAACTTAAACAAACTCAAAATACTCCAGTGCATACATAAAGGTGCTCTAGTGGAGTCTCGATGGCCTCTAAAAGGAAAACTATAATAAATCTAAAACAACACGACAAAGACACAACCATTGATCAATGAAACACTCCATGTTCCACGCCTAAAATTCCCAACACCTTCAAGTAGACGGTCAAGCACATGGTTGCACCAATCACGATCCTTAGTCAACTCTACATTCTTCAGTGCTCCAACCAGTTTCATATCAATAATATTTCTACTGGCTAGAGCAAGAAAAGTTCATAACAAAATATCTCTTGTAAAAAACACCACCCTCACTCAATTTCTTAATTTCTTTTAACAATGTAATAGATGAGATGTTAGCATGGTTATCAACTCTCATCTCAGCCCTTCACCTCTACCTCATCTCAACATCTTTCTACAAACGCCTACCATTATTTTTCACAACATGCACAAAACCTCAAAGAACCCTCAGAATGTTGAATTTGTCAAACATATCGTCAAGGCTAATAATGTGCATGTAATGAGACACTTCTTGCACATGGACAACATGATCAAACATGTCCACCAACAAAGGAATGGTCCCCGTAGGTAAAGACAAAATCTAAAAATTAAGAATTTTGCCAAAACCGATATCTTTGACATCCTGCTTCTACTGTGGAGTTAAGCATCTCGTCAAACTATTAAATTTTGAAAGAGAGCAACTCCTAGAAAATTTCTTCACAATCCTAGAATCAAATCAAAATATCTTCGGGTTAAATACTAATATATGCGACATTTATACAAACTAAAGCAGTTTATATTATAATATAAACAACAAACAACAAAAAGAAGCCTACTCTCACACAGAGAATAAGTAACTACTACGCATTGAATTCTAACAAATACAACATCTACAATAAAAAATGCATTTTATATTATAAACTCAAACCTAACAAGTTAAATAAAGTACGGATATTGCACACTGAATGATAACATATGCATCATTTAAATTATTAAAGATATACAAAAAACAACAAAAAGATACCACACGCTCATAGACAATATTACTAGCTTCTACACAATAAATGGTAACTTATGCACAATTTACATTAAACATGGAGATCTCATTAGAAATAATACCAGTATACACACAATATTACTAACTACTACACATTGAAATCAAAATTATGTAACATGTAAACAAACAATACATATTTTAATAAAACAACTAAATATAAAATTCTAAAACACAAAAAGTTGACATGTTGCCTCATCACCAACACGTTCTACAAATGCTTCTTGACTTCTTGCCAAAAACTTCTTTTCCACCTTCATAATTCTCCATGGCCAGTAATTTTTCCTTTCTTCAGAATAAAGTTGCCTCATTCTCAGCTTTCCTCTTGCTCACATTAACACTATTCTCCTGCTTGTTTCATTTACCTCTCTTCTTCATCTTTGGCGTGTTTTGTCCATCAGACAACTTATTCTTGAACTTTTTTAAAAGTTTCTTCTGCCCCACAAGGGACTTTTTCTTATCAACAACCTTCTTCTTTTCCTCCATATTTTGTTCTTCTCCACCACACTCTCATCAACAGCACTATTAGCTCTAGTAACATCATCTTGAACATAAACATCACCATCACCATTATCGAACTCAAGAACGGCGCCCTCAAACTCATCATTATCAATATCATTATTTGATTCAAGAACTTGATCCTGAATAGCTCCAACATTGGCACCATCATGAGAATCAAGAAATACATCCTGAGACTTAGCTTCATCAAAAACATCATCAAAAGTTCTCTCATTCACTTCCAAAAAGTTCATCAACATTCCTATCAAGATTACCACCCCTCTCAACCCTAACACCATCAACATCTAAAACACCACGGGCAATTTGATCAATACAATATTATAGCACATATAATATTTAATCAAACAAATGCAACATCAAAGTGGAAAAATGAACTGAAACTCTAACTAAAGCGCCTACAGTTTCATTGACTTCACCAACAACATCTGGTGTCACTATATCAGAGTTCCTCTCTCTAGAAATATTTTCTCCACCCTCTCTCTAAAAAACCAACTCCGCAAACCCTAATTGGTGGGGAGGGCGCTGCCACCAACTCCGACAACCTCCCCCATTAATCATTACCACATTATTTAGGCCAACCTCCATTTATATAAAACTTTTCCCCTACTTATCCTACCCCATCTCCCTTAGCCAACCACCGGTGAAGATTTGGCCTTCTCCCAGCCTCAATAAATGCGACGAACGACCATATCTAATATGACACAACCTTTCATTTGCATCTCCTAGCTTATCCCGACAGATTTATACTCAATATCCACCACGACCGGTTGTGGTCATGGTAGCCACGTGGTGACCCTGCTGGAGGATATAAAGGTGGCGTCTCCTATAGTATACGGGAGGTGCTCAGGTGGAGGATCTCAAGCAACATTCTCACCATGGTGCCAGGCGGCAACGCTGATCAACCATATCTCTTGAACCATTGGATAATTGTCTTGAAGTCTCTTGTATAGAGACCTTGAAAATTACTGATCTTTCATGGATCAACGTCAAAACCTCTACCGTTAACCATAATAGAGAATGACCCACCATCTACTGGCACCATGTTGGCATAAAATTGACACACTTTGTGAAAGTATGTTGCATCCTTGATGACTAGGATTCCAAAACAATTTTGGAATTCATATAGTGACACAATGTTATTGATCCCTTACGTCGTGGTATCATTCAGTTCAATGGCATACGAATCAAGTAACTTAGCATTTTCTAGCAGAGCATTGTACTTTTCAGAGGCTGCAAGATACAAGAACTTGGTAGCATTGAAAGTTATCACTGATTTCTTTCTACGTGCAATTTGCTTCTTTTACCTTTTAGTTCCACCACGGGCAACAGAGATGGATTTCATGCTCTTAGTATCCAAATTTATGTGAGGGGTGTCCTCGATTAAAGTTGCGGAAAATTTTGAAATAGTTTGAAGGAAATTGTATGCCCCAACTAGAAAATTGGTCTATTGCCCATAATCAATTACGAGCCGGAAGGGTTATTCTTAGGGTATTTGGATATAATATTTAGGTGTTATGACATCTCAACTTATGTCGAAATCATTTAATGTAATATTTTTTGGGACTTTATTTGGCCAGTGTAGGTTCTGAAATGGATCTCGACATTGTTACACATTTGTCTCGAAATCAGAAAAATAATGATGGTGGTAAATCTCGCCCCTATTTCAAAGGTCCGGTTTTGGAACTTAAATTATAAATTTTGACTTTTATTGTAATCCATTTTGCCTTCACTTAACATGGAGATTCACGATCATGGTAAACTAGATATTAAGTCAATTGACTTCTACACATTTTTCTTTTTCTGCCACATATATAACATCACAATGTGTAAATTGACATTACAATCCGATCATCAATCCCGAAATGAATAAAATTGTTTTACATGTTCACTTATCATTGGGTATGTAACAGAGACATTTTTAGATAGCACAGAGGTACAATGTAACCTTTTCCGCATCTTCGTCTCTTCATTTCCATTAGATGAAGAGACATGTCTGAAATCCGACTTCTCTTCGTCTTCTTCTTCGTAACTATGACTAACGGGGTTTTTACTATAGCAGACAACTGTTTTAATTTTGGAACAACCTTAAAGTGGGGCAGTAGTGGAAGATTAGAAGGCGTTTTAACCACCTTATAGTGAAAAAAGTGACTTCATGTATTACAACAACTGTCTCTTAACTCCTGTAAAAGCTTAAAAAGTGCACTCCTCCCCTTCTCCAAGACCCTTGTTCTCTTGCATGTTCCAAACAAACATTCATATTCCCTCATCCACCCTCACATATTCATTGTGGGTATTCACCAGCAACACAAGATTGTGACATTTATCACATTCCCTATTATTTTTTTCCACGACTCCACCACCACATTCCTCAACCTGTTTCAAATCCTCGCACCACCACCTGCACCTCATCTCCACCTCACATCTTAGATCCATGTCAACTTTCATCGTGGAATATGTCACCATCCCATTGTACAACATCTCCCTTTATGAACCATTCACTGTCCGAAGCGACAGGGGTCAGGTCTTCGAGAAATGGAAAGAGAGGCTGAAGATGGTCGAAAGAGTTGGGCTCAAGATTAACTTTTTAAAATCTGCAGATCGCTATGGAAATGCTTAGACTTGACTAGACAAAAGTAGTTGGAGTCATTTTTGTTCATGCATGGTTGTTTTTATTTTTTTAATGTGTAGTTATAAATTGTTGATTACTAATAATGTTTGTTTTATTATTTAATTAATCAGATATACAACACAAGGATACATTTTTTTTGTTGATTCCTCTTAGTTTATAATAATTAAATCTTTGCTTGAATGCTTCATTGGTAGACATTCGGTTGATCTTGAATCACCATTTTCTGTAAATTGTGGTCAAGGTTGTAAAGACAATGCCTGACAATCCGCAAGAAGTCATCTACATTACGTGGATGACTGGGAGACTGCCTTCCACAGGTTATCTCTTAAAATTTTCAACATTCATATCATTTAGCATGGTGTGGATTAACACAGCGTTTTGTGTAACTTTAGGGTTTTATTTGCTGAATAGAAGTTGGCAGAGAAGTCATTATTCTTCCATCCATCTTCAGACGAACAAGGTTCAGAGAGAAATGGCCTGGAGTATTGGAATGGTTACCTTGAAAATTACTATATATGGCTTTAGATAGACATACCTCCCAAACTATCTACTGGTTTAGGTTCATGAATTTCAACTAAATCAAACCGTTATAACTTGTTCAAGTTAAGGTATTGCGTACCAACCTTTAGTAACATTAGTGTATAAAAATTCCCAAAGTACTTTCACATTTAGTTTGCATTTGTTTTTTTTACTTCAATACATTGAGTCTTGCTATGTATTCAAGTTTAGTAACATTTGCTTTGTCCGCTTTAATGCATTCAAGTTTAGTATGTTTTTTCCAGTTTAAGTACATTCAAGTTTAAATGTACTTCAAGTCTACATTCAAGTTTACAGTTTTTTCTCAGTTTGTCTTACAATCAACGCTGTCTTACAATTTTTATATTAGTTTCAAAAACTACTAACCTGTGTTGATCATTGTGGATATAAAGTGCATTTAAGACTACATTTATGTTGCTGATAGCCGCATTTTCTGATGACATTTTTGATTGCATATGTTGTCGCAATGTAAGAATTTAGAGGTTCGATTTCCATTCTTATATCGTAACTCACTAAATTAATTGATTAATATGAACATCAACTATTCCAAAATGTTAACCAATAAAGGAACGCAACAAGCAAAAAAGTCTAATCAATTCCCAACGTCGCAAATCTACCTACTTCCGATACGTGATCCAAAATTGTAACATCTTGCAACGCTAATCAGTTCCTGGAATCGACTTTGTTTCTAAAATCAGAAGTCATTTCTACCGATATATATTCCGCCTCAATGA
Organism: Rubia occidens; assembly: GCA_032360425.1. Lineage (NCBI taxonomy): Eukaryota > Viridiplantae > Streptophyta > Magnoliopsida > Gentianales > Rubiaceae > Rubia > Rubia occidens. Next base: position 1,020 of record JAUOBV010305172.1, on the reverse strand, counting down.
CCTCGCCGATCCATTTTGAGGATAAATTCTGATACCATAAGTGTTTTCTATGCACGGGAATTTCGTATGTTTTTTACATCGAAAACATAAGAAGTCGGTTAAAATAATTGATAACATGGCGTCATAAATGCCATGCTGCTGAATTTTATTTGGTGGTATTACACAACATTTCAACGAAAGGGGTTGGATCCCCAACGGTGCCAAGAACGATGACTTTTAAAAGATTTCAAAGTGCTCCTTCCACCAGTACAAGAAAAATGACCTATTACTTTGCCCATTTGACCTTGGTTTTTGGCTTAGGTCAAATAATGAAGTAAAAAAGTTCTTTTACCTCGGTTATTATTATTTTTGAAGTAAATAATACATTTTTACCTCGATTAAAAAAATAATGGAGGTAAATAATATATTTTTACCTCGGTTGTAATATTAACCAAAGTAAAAGGTTAAAAAACAAAGTAAATAATTTTATCGAATAATGTGCAATATCGCATATTTGTTTTAAAAGGCCTGCAAAAATCGCATTATATGTCATTTTCACCGACATGTGATGCGATGGAACTTTTAGAAGTTACAGTTGAAAAAGAATGACTTTGAAAAAAGACAAAGTATCATTTAAAAATTTGAAAATGTGGGCTTTGTTTTGTTATGATTAAAAATGGTGGAATAAGAGGGCAAACCACAACCAACAAGTAAAAAATTTGACGGTGGTAGAAAAGAAGGAAAAAAGAAAGCCAGGGCCGTACGCTCTTGCCTGTTTTGGGGTCTCTCTCCTCCTAATATCCCATCGTCACCATTAATTTAGGAGAATGTAAAAGAACAACTAGGCACTATAGTAGCATCCAGTACCCCCTTTAAAATCCTCCACATTCTACTCCACTTCACTCATACCAAATCGCTTCCTTATCACAGTCACACTGATAAGTTCCATGCCTTTTCTGCTTGATTGATGCTTTGCGTTATTTTACCTTGGTGTTATAGTTGTTTGAAAATGATTGACTTTGGTCTAGAAAAGTATTTGTT